>CABHPH010001090.1:34141-47502 GCA_902168325.1 Peromyscus nudipes | reverse complement strand
CATTCCTAAAGCTGGCCACCAAGTTCTACTTCCTATTTGGCCACTTCCTCCTCCTGATGCCAACCACCAAGGTCCAGCTATCAAAGTACTGAAGTCTCGCAATCAAAAGTTCCTTTTGGTTCACCTAATTAATATGCCCAATTAAAATTAAATACCTCATTCGAACATGGGTTTCCCTTCTTTACCTTTACAAAGTACCATTTTCCTATGGGCCACGTCTGTCTCCTCTCTATCCAGAGGCAGTCCTCTGGCCCTCCCAAACAAATATCCTTCCCCCTCTCCCTGGTCCCCTTCCCCTTCTCCCTGATCCTCTATCTCCTGTCTTTGTCTCTCATTCCCTACCCTCTGTCTCTCTGGGGCAAATAAATCCCCTTTGTGCTGAGAACTTGGTCTTAGGGGTCCTGAGCTGATGCCAATCCCTTCAGACCCTGTCTCAAAAACAAAATAAAATAAATTTAGAAAGTTGTAGATTGGTGTCTGGAGAAATGGCCCGTCGATTAAGAGCACCTACTGCTCTCGCAGAGGACCTTAGTAGATACTTCAGCATCTAGGTGATTCACCGCCACCTGTAACTCTAGCTGCAGAGGGTCCAAAGTCTCTGCCATTCAAAGCCTTAGGCACCTGCACCCACACACCCCATTCAGCTAAAGTCCTGTATTGATAAACCAGCGCCCAGCAACGTAACTAGACCGTGGTCTGCTCATTACAGGGGAACCTCACTCACTGAAGAAAAAACAAAAACAAAAACCATGAGCCATAGCTATTCACAATACAATGAATCTCACACAAAAAAGGACATTAAACAAAAGAAGCTGTAAAGGAAATAACCCGCACTGTTTCAGTCATATAATACAGTTTTTTTTTTTAAGGGATGCCTACTTGATTGATCAAATTATAAGGAAAGAATAGGGGCTTTCTTGGGGAGGGGGTGCAGGGAAGAGTGATTTACATCCAGGGGTCCCCGAAATGTCACCCAAATGCTAGCTCTGTCGGATGTGTTAAACTGGGCATTTTATGTGTTTTCTCTCCAAGATAAGAAAAAAGTCTTGATTTTTAGAGTGTTACAACTTTTGTTATAACTAAGCTATTTAAGTTTGAGGACTATTTTATTAGAGTTTGAGAGAAAAACAACCGGATGTTTTGTTATTTTGGCGCCATTGGCAAATGCAGCCATGCATGGAGCAAGGCTGGCGAGCGCTCTACCAGAGCTCCATGCCCGCCTAAGAGACCTGAATTTTGACTCAAGGTGTTGGTGAGGGAGGAGGGGCAGCCAGAGCCTGGCCTTCACACACCACCACCTCCCTTTGTCACAATGGGAAACAGAACCTCTAGTGGAGTGATTCCTTTGTTAAATTCCTAAAGAAATGGAAAATCCTAAGCCTGGAAAATTGGTGCTTGGTCTAGTTATGAGAATGCTGAATTGCACTTTCTTATTCTTTTCATTTTTCAGCTAAAGTCTCAATCCTGAGAACAACCTGTGGCACGTAATTCTTCATTCTTCCTCTTTTTTATTTCTTTTTTCCTATGTGTGTGTGTGTGTGTGTGTGTGTGCATGTGGAGGTTCAACAGGGTTCTCTTTTAGTCCAGGATGTCCAGCCAAACGTGTCCATGCTGGATTTACTAACAAAACAGGTTTGACAACAGGGACACCCTGCACACCCACAGGTATCTGAAAGTCTAGAAATTATCCTGGATATTGGTGGGAGATGCATCTGAGGTATTAGAGTCCTTGTGTGTAGGCTTCTTCCACGAACCCTTAGGCCACTCACCTGGAACTGTCCTGCTGCTAGCTCCTAAGTGATGGGTTCACAGCATTCACCACCATGCCTGGCTAGTTTGGATCTTTTTTTTTTTTTTTTTTTTAAATTTATTCTTTTATTATGTATACAGAAGAGGGCGCCAGATCTCATTACAGATGGTTGTGAGCCACCATGCAGTTGCTGGGAATTGAACTCAGGACCTCTGGAAGAGCAGTCAGTGCTCTTAACCGCTGAGCCATCTCTCCAGCCCTAGTTTGGATCTTGAATAGCTTCCAAATTCTCATCTGTTGAAGGCTTGATGCCTAGGCACGGTTAGGAGGTGATAGAACCTTGGCGGTGAGGCCATAATGGGAGTTCTTTAGGCCAGTGGAGGGCATGTCCTCGCAAGGGGGTTATGGGACCCTGGCCCTTTTCTCATTCTGTTTTGGTTTTTGGCCATGAGTATTGGTTGGTTGGTGCTAGGAGTTGAACCCAGGGCTCTAACAAAGGGCATGCCTGTCCTTAGAGTGGGCAATGTAGCCCCACCAGCAAGAGCCAAAAGGGGATGTTAAGGGCCCAGTGACATAAGACAGGGTTCCAGCCCTACCACGCCCTCCCTGGCACCCAGACTCCTGAGCCACAGGTCAGGCCAGAGCAGGAGGAATACGCTAAGCTTGGCAGGAGATGAACTAGGAGGTTGGCTTTGGTACCTGGGGATGAGTCTCCATTTCAAGATTGGCACTAAGAGCCAAACCCAAACAGAAGGCTATTTGGAAACGCTGGTGTTTGTGGAAGATGTTGTGAAAGCATGCAAAAGGAAGTCCTCAACGACAACCCGTGGGGACAAAGCTGCTCTCTGCGTCAGGCCCTTTGACAAACCCATTCCACGGCATTTGCCCTGCACACTGCGCCGGCCCTGCGTGTATCAGCTCATGCCACCTCTACAAGTTATAAAGGCCCTTTAAGATGTTTTTATTAAGACCCTTTAAGATTCGTGTTACAGAGGCAGGCCCCACTCCACCGAGGAGACCATGGGTTACGACGAAGCAGTTGCCAGGGCCCCACATCTGGGAAGTAGGGAGGCAGGGAGAAGAGTATTATCCCTAAGTGTCTTGTCTCTGGTTGCTAAGAGGCACTTGTGGCTCTTGATCACAGCTAACCCCCTCGACCTGGACACATGGAGGCACCACTGATCTTCCTTCGTTGTTCCCACCAAGGTGGACTTACCTTCCGTAGCACAGATGAGACACATTGGTCATTTAGATAAGAGCTGACCCAGGGCTTGGGCACAGCGCATGAGATGTCTGTTGCTTCTGGATAAGGGTCTGGTTGACCACAGGCAGGGTACTCATCTCTCCCTTTAGGTCCCCACAGGCCCACTCTACACCATGTGGCCAAGACTATTTCCTCCATTTTCCAGTGCATGTGGGGACTCTAACACCCCCACCCCACTCCCATGACTGGTTTCTGGCTTCTACTGAGGTCCTCCTTTAGTATTTGGGTTTAGGTTGCAGATTTGGCTTCTTCTTGGATAGCTGAACCTTCCAAGGGTCTCAGCAAGATGACCAATACCAAATAAGTGGCTTTTAATACCAAATTATTTGTGCACAGCCTATTCCTACTGTTCCTACATGGAGCAGGGCCAGAACGCGTGCTGGAATCTTCTTGTGGCCCTCGCTCAGTTTCCACTCAGCACAACCACTTGGAAGGGCAATGACTGTACCCCTGGAATAACACTGGGTGTGTGGTTAGCTGTGCAGCCTCTCTGTATGGAGGTGACAGCAGGTCTGGAGCCTCTCCGGCGGGTCTGAAGGCTCCCCGGCGGGTCTGGAGCTCCCCGGCAACTCAATGAACAGCCACTGAGTATGTCTTCTATTGTCTTATTCTGAGGTCTGGTTTGTCGGGCTCACTACTCCACTCTAAACCATACATCATTAGTTCAGCTCAGTAGACAAGGCAGGAGACGAGCCATCTTCCCTCCCCATCAACAAGATGGGCACAGGGCACTGGGAAAGGCTGAGGAGCTGGCCCACACATTGCTTTCCTCAGTAGAGTAGCTGCCCTCTTCAAGCTCAGGCAGCTCATGGGCACGCAGGCTGAATCTGGAGAAGGACCCCAAAGCCCCAGCCCCAGAAAATGAAATCCCCAGGAAATTGAGGCTGCCCCGCCCCTAAACCTGTCACACCCTGCAGAGGTGCAATCTGTCTCCATAAACAAAACACCAAGCCTGCTGTTTGGTTTATGCCACAACTGACCTGCCATCCCAGTCTGCAAAGAGCAGACTTGGGGCTTTATTATGGCACTCTGACAAAAGCTGTGACGCTCATTCCCATGGTCTGCCTGCTGCTGTTTTCTCCAACGGAGGCCCTGTGGACAGGGCCTTTGCGCAGGGCCTTTGCAGTTGACTTGAGGAGCCTGGGACTGAGATGGGGCAGACACCGCTAATAGGCATCATGCACCCCTGGTTGGTAGCCTCTGTGAGATGCTGGACACTGACATTCTCTTCCTCTGCAGTCACTCTGGAAAGAGGGTGAACGCAGGCAAGGAAGTCAACACGGAAGCAGAGGTGCTCGCCAGACCCGTATGTTAGAGGCTATACTGCCCTGGGGCAGTGGGAGACTTGGGTCATCACCCTCTGGAACCTTCTGCGTGGAGGTGCTGTTCTGCTGACTCCGGGGAGAGGGATGTGATTTATAGTCCAAGCTGGCATTCTTTTGAGGCTAAAAATGCCACTAAGAATTTCCCCAGGATGATGTAACAATCAGGGTGTTAGAAAGCAGCTGGACTGTATGACTACAGCGTAGATTCCAGGACACGTCCCCTTCCAGAGGGTTTATTTAGTACCCAGTAATCTGCATTTTAACAAATATCTCCACGTGACTCTGCTATAATCAACTGAAGTCATTATGATATTAAATTTAAGTTAAATATATCAGTAGGTATCTTGGAGGATGTCCAGCTGTAGAGAGTTAATTAGAATTTCCATTTGGGGCATATTTTTACTAAAAGACGATTTCCTACGTGAACTAGAACTGCAATCGCAGGGGCTAAATTTGATTTGCTAACCTTAGCCACAGAGACCCACCTGTCTCTAGGAAGCCTTTCCCAACATCACCATCTCATTTGACACTGTTTTGAAGACAATCATGCTCTGTAACCCAGGCTGGCCTTGAACTTTCAGTAATTCCCCTGCTACAGGACTGGGATTACAAACATGCACCCTGATAAATTTGAATTGTCTAAATTCAAATTTAATTCAACCTTCAAGAATTCCAAGACTCATAAGAAGGTCAGGTGGGGGGGGCACACTTTTAATCCTAGCACTAGGGAGGCAGAGGCAAGCGATCTCTCTTTTTTAAATCACTTATTTCATTTTATTTTATGTGCTTTAGTGTGAGGGTGTCAGGTCCCCTGAAACTAAAATTACAGACAGTTGTAAGCTGCCATGTGGCTGCTGGGACTTGAACCCGGGTCCTCTGGAAGAACAGCCAGTGCTCCTAGCCACTGAGCCCACAATCAGGTCTCTCTGTCTCTCTCTCTGCCTCTCTCTCCTGAGACAGGGTTTCTCTGTGTAATAGCCCTGGCTGTCCTGGAATTCACCCGCCCCCCCCCATGAGGACCGAACTCAGGGCCTTGGGCTTGCTAGGCAAGTGCTCTACCACTGAGCTAAATCCCCAACCCCGACAATCAGGTCTCTTAAGCGGGTCTCTACAGAGTGAGTTCCAGGACAGCCAGAGCTACAAAGAGAAACCATAACAAAAAAAAAAAAAAAAAAAAAAAAAACCAGATAGACAGGCAGACTGACTCATACAAAGCTGGGCTGAGGCCCTTTCTCTGGACATAGAAAAGAAGGAGATGTGGGGTGGGATGTAAGGGGAGGGGCTGCAGTGTGGGTGAAGTACAGCCTAACTCTATAAGAGAGGAAAGAGGCTTTCAGCCGCACTCCGTGGTCTGGTCAGGTGAGAATGACGGGGTCAGAGACTTCCTGGGCCACAAGCCACGGACCTGAAATTTCAGGACTCCCTGGATGGACAAAGAGCTGTCTTGATAAGCCTGAACCTTTGGAGAGCACCAGGGCTAAAAGGGGAGCTGGGAAAGGTCACAAAGCACCGAGAGAGGGTTGGAACCCAGGAGGGCCAAGAACAGCCCATCTGGGGCACTCTCACCATCCAGCACTGTGCGGAGTCCTCATCAGATCATTTAACCCTTGCCGCCCCAGGGTACCCACCTGGTTTCCTTCCCCACCCTCCGTAATTTTAACATGTCTCAACTCATCATGTACCTTACAAGCAATGACGTAGTTTATTTGGCAATATTGTACATTCCATAGTACACACATGGTTGAGGGTATTCATGACGAATAGTGCCTTAGATTGGATGGACCGTGGTGGGAATTACTATCCTCCCCGTCTGCGAGACTCGTAAATGGGATCCAGCCAACAGATAAAGACGCTGAAGTTAGTAACTTGCCCAAGTGATAGAAGAGAAGGGAAGAGAGACGTCCAGGGAAGAGTTTGGAAGAAACAAGGAAGGCAGTGTGCCACAGTCCCAGCGAGACAGCACTCAGATCTAGTCACACACAGCCGCATCACCTGGAGAACCTACAGACAATCCCACCCCGACAGATGCATCCCCTGTAGCTCCTGAAGAACCCCTGCTGGGGTGACTGGGGAAAACCCAGTGGATGGAGTGTTTGTGCTCAGTTTTGAAGACTGGGATGTCAAGAGTGTAGGAGCCAAACTCCAGGACTGAGAAAGACATGCCATCCCCTAGAGCTGTACACAGGGTCTGGGGCACATGTAGGGGTCAGCCTTCTGGCGCCTGCATGCGGCTGTGTTGGAGTACATGAGTCTGTGGGAAAAAGAAAAGGAGAATGCAGGGAGAAGCTTGTATGCATCTCATAGCTTTGCATGAATGAATGCTACCCAGCTCTGCTTTCTAGGAACTGAAGAGTCTAGAAGCCTCAGAAGAAAGTCAGGAAGTCGCCATTCCCAAGACTTTTGTGGACTGCTGAGGGCGGGAGCTGTGGTGGCTGTCGTGATGCTCCTGCCCTCAAGTGGGGTCACGTGGACAATGCTTCTCTCTACCCCTCCACATTCCCTCTAAGACACCCAGTGCCAATCTCTCACTGAGGTTGAGAGGGCTGAGGGAGGGCGTGGTTTCTCCAGAGTTTAGGGAGTGGTATGAAAGCACTAGCTTCCTGGGAAACACCTCGGGCAGGCACTGCCCTTACGTCATAACTGAAGTGCTTCAGGGCAGGTGTGTGAGAAAAGTGCACTTTAAAAAACTAGGTAGGAATCTGGGCATAGGAAACAAGCTCCGCCTGCCTCCATCATGGACTCATCTTTCTCTTCACTGGGCCTCAGCTTCACCTCTGGGCTCACTTCCAGCTTTGGGCTCTCTGCTGGGTAGAGGGTCCATCTAGAGGTAAGTGCCAGCTTTGTCAATCCAGAGAGATAGAAGATAGATTAGATGATAGATATGAGATAGACAGATAGCTGATAGATAGATAGATAGATAGATAGATAGATAGATAGATAGATAGATAGATAGACAGACAGATAGATAGATAGTTGTTTTTAACTAAATCTCAATCGTTCAGTTTTTACCAATAAAGACTCAGGAGCCAGATGCTGGCGTGAAAGCCTGCTAGCTCAGAGAGACAGAGAAAGCACCCAACTCACCTTCCTCCTCAGCTGACATCCCAGAAAGAGCTTTCTCCTGTGCCATCTCAAACAAGACTCCTCAAACTGACTGTCCCTCCCATCTACTTCCCGTGGGTCTCTCTATCTGTCCTCCTGACTCCCTCTTACTCTCTGTGGTATTTTCCTGTCACATGGTTGCTTGTTCTGCCTCTTGACCTATGGTTGACTTTCTTTAATCCTGTTTACAATAGTCAAGCAGAAAGCTCTTGGATTGAAGGTGTGTGCTAGGGCTGAGCTACCTCTCAACTAGAAACAGATTTTTCCAGTAAATAATGAAATCTTGGGGTTCACAGTGTGATCAAATATTCTACAATAGATAGATAGATAGATAGGTAGATATATGGAGAGACAGACAGATGATAGGTGATAGTTGATAGACAGGTGATAGCTGGATGATAGACAGATGATAGGTGACAGATAGATAGATAGATAGATGATAGACAGGTGACAGAGATATGGGGCTGTTGTTGGAAAAGCAGAGTGACACTTCTCTTCTGTGTTTGTTGCTGCTTGTGGTTGGGCGAATTCAAAGGGCAGAAATGTTGGGTGTAGGTCTCTCTGTGGGTGCAGAGCTGAGTGTCCATCTCACTCCAGTGTTCGGTGACTCTAGATACAATGCAGGAGCACCCCCCCCCCACTATCCTGCCTGCCTGGCTTGTCTTTGGGGGCCTCTGGGATGAGTTTCTGTTTAATGGCAGGAGGCTGAGGGCTGGGAGGCCGAGGGGACAGGGCGGCTGGGAAAACAGGACTAAATCCCATGGTGCAGACCAGAGGTTTTCTTTCTTGGTGGTGATGATGGAATCCAAAGCCTTGTGCATGGATGCATGCTCAGCAAGCTCCTTCCCATTGAGCCACGGCCCAGTCTCTAGGCCAGGGCTTTTCAATTGAAGGTTTTGGTAAGCTGCCAGCACAAAGCAGTTCCCTGGAGCGCTGAGCCCGGGCACAACTTTCCTGCTGGGGTTGCAGTTAGCCCCCACTCTGTGCCTCATCTCTGGGATTCAACTCTTGTCTCCTCACCAGCAGTCATTCAACAAAATGAGTTATTAAAAGCCGGCTAACTACTCTTGCCTCCGGGTAGCTCCCGTTTAACAGTCTCTCCTGGGGAGCAGCTGTCAAGCCCAGGCCCCGGTGGAGCTGCGGGGAAGATGACTCATTTACATGGTGTCGGCTCCATCCTGCCCCCGGCTCCGTCCCTGTCTCTCTGGTGACTAATCCCCTTCAAGGATGAGATCACCACCCCTCCTGTCCCCCATGAAAAGAGCAGAACCCCAGCCTCAGCCCAAGACTTTGCACGGAGGAGGCATCTAAAGAGCAGACCAAGGTTTGGCTGAGGCAGAAGTGTGGCCAGCAGCGGAGATCTGCCTTGCTCAGCCCTGCTCAGTCCTGCTCAGTCCTGCTTCTTGTTCTTCCCACTTCAGAGCACCTGGTGAGGCTCCCTCCGGTGATGACCAGGAAGTCAGGCTGCCTCTCAGAGGGAGACAGAGAAGCTGATGCAAGAAAGCAGGCCCTCTAAATAAACCCAATTTACATGGTCAATAGATGTCAGTTTCAACATAATGTATCTCGAATCTTCCAATCCCAGAGGGGCAGGATTTTTAGAGAACATTGTGGTTCTAGAAAGGCAAAGAGTCCTGCTCACAGTGGAAAGTTCAGCTCTGCCCAGTCAGGTCATTATGTACACAAGCACTCTCGGCCCACCCGTTTAGCCTCAGGCTGCCTTGAAGGCCTCTCCATCCCCACTTAGCGAGGGGACAGAGCTCCAAAAGGCTAGCTGCCAAACCCTCAGGTATTGGTGATACACAGAGGCCAGTCTTGGTTTCTTTTGACTATGGTGTTTCATATCTGCTCGCAACCCCCACCTCTGCGCACAGAAGGTAGCCTATCGGCTGTTCACAGTAGATAAGAAGACACAATAAACAGACCCACAGCTTTAAAGCTGCATCCAGAGAAGTACCCAGCAGGGACCACAAAGAATCTGGTGTTTGCCCTGCCAATCTGCTGACATGCCCCATCCAGAGGCTGGCAGACAGGCCAAGGCATCCATCAAAGCAACCACCATAGCACCTCAGAATGTCTGAGCCCAGAGCCTCCCTTAGAGCCTGGCAGGGGTCAGCAGGGGTGGGACTGTCGTTGCTGAGCTGAGGACCTAGGCTGGGCCGGTTCTAAGTGTGAATTCTGCTCTCAGCTGCTGTAGAGGGGAGTCCAATGACTGTTGTACAGAAAGCGAGTGGAGCTGAGGATTGAACCCGCACCTTTGGAACCCCAGGCCCGGCATCCTGCTGGTGCCTTTGAGGTGCAGTCCAGAGTCACTACACAGGCTTGGGGAAGGAAACGGTGTGACAGAAGAGCACAGGGCACAGTCGTGACACTCAAAGCTTCCCCCTTTGTCCTTGAGGCCCCGCTCAGCGTCCAGGTTAAGAGGATGCAACTGTGATTTTGCTTCAAAACACATGCCCAGTCAGGTATGCCCAATCGTACCGTGCAGAGAGGCTTGCTACGGTCAAGATGCCTGCCCTGGGTCTGCGGCACGAGTTTGTACTGTCCTCTGTGTGGGAAGGAGATGGAGGCTGTGTGGTTTGAATAGGCATGTCCCCCACATAGGCTCATAGATTTGAATGCTTGGTCATTAGGGAGCGGCACTATTAGGAGGTGTGGCCTCGTTGGAGTGGGTGTGGCCTCATTGAAGGAAGTGTGTCCCTGGGGATGGGCTTTGGGGTTACAAATGCTCAAGCCAGGCCCAGTGTCTCTCTTCCTGCTGCCTGTAGAGACGTAGAGCTCCCAGCTACCTCTCCAGCACCATGTCTGTCTGCACACCACCATGCTTCCGGCCATGACTAAACCTCTGGATCTGTCAGCCAGCCCCAGTTCCATGTTTTCCTTTGTAAGAGTTGCTCTGGTCATGACGTCTCTTCACAGCAATGGGACATTGACTAAGATAGGGCCCAAGTTTTGGAGCTGTCCATGACCTTGGCCAAGGGCATAGAATGAGGCCCTGGAGTTGTAGCTCAGGACTGCTCACCTCCACTGTTCCTCCTCCTTACTACTTACCTTTTCTTCTCCCAGGGACACAGAGATGGCCAGGAGTGCTGTACCTCCTTCTACACACTGTCTCAATAGTGTTACAGAAGCAGAGCCTGCCAGTGCCACGCTCCTGTCCTGGCTGTCTGAGCGCTCTCTGCCTTCCATGATCAGCGGTGACGGACTTGCTGCACTCCCACCTTGTGAATTCACTCATCACCAGCTGGCATTTTTTACATTTTTTTTTTTACTTTTTTTTTTTTTCTCTCGAGACAGAGTTTCTCTGTATAGCCTTGGCTGTCCAGGAACTTGCTCTGTAGACCAGGCCGGCCTTGAACTCACTTAAGTTTTTTTTTTTTTTTTTTTTTTTTTTTTTACATTATTTATTGTTGTTATTATTATTATTATTGAGACAAAGTTTCTAGCTCTGTAGATCAGGCTGGCCTCCAGAGATCCACCTGCCTCTGCCTCCCAAGTGCTGGAACTAAAGGCATTTGCTACCAACTGCCCCGCCATTATTTATTTATTTTTAAATTAATCCATTGGGGGGCACATGCATACCATGGCCTGTGGGGGGGGTCAGAAGATAACTTACAGGAGTCGGTTCTTGCCTTCTACCATGGGGGTCCTGGGAATCGAACTCAGATGGCAAGGTTTGGCAGCAAGCGCCTTTATCCACTGGGCCATCTCACTGGCCCACCCAGCAGTACTTTCCCCTCTGCGGACATTTAGTTCCAGGTTGCCTACGACTGCTTCTGTGCTGTTGATTATTGTCCTGAAGTGTTGTTATTTAGCCCTTTGTGTTTTTCCATTCTGTCTGGCCAGCGAGGATACACAATTTTCCAGGCTTCCTCCCACCCTGGGGGAACTGCTTTGACATTCCTGCTGGAACTGACTGCCAGTCACCAGCAGGTACTGTTCCGGGATCATGGATCCCCTCTTGGATGGAGTTTCATTCCTTTAATGGGTTTCTGAAGTGGCTCTCTGTCTTTAGGCTAAGATCGGGTGTGCTGTGGTTTTGATAATGAAGGTAGAGAAGGGTAATGCAATGAACAGCGTTGTTCGTGGCCCACAGCCAAGGACACCAGGAAAACACCCATTGAACAATGCGGCTTTACAGGCTCCTGGTGACAAGGGTTCACGGTACGCTGTGGGAGCGTCTCTGTGAAGGGGCATCTGAAAGGGGGAATTCTGTGGTCTGGGCTTGACTCTGAAGACTTGGGAGAAAGGCTGAAGGCAGCAGGCTTCCCTCTGGATTGGATGCTGCCAGGGAGGGGAGGTTAAGTTTATGATGGGCACCTTGATCACTCTCAGCTGGCACATGGGATCCACGGAGCGCTGCCCGTCCTATCCACCAGACAGGGAACGCTTGGTTGCCCTTGTGGTCTGGTAGATGCTCACCCCTTGGTTGGCGTTAGCGATTGATTACCGGGCTTTTCTCTTAGTTTGCTCCATTACGTCATACAGTGAGCTGCTCTGCTGTAGTTCTGTCCAGTCAAAGGGCAGCATAGCCCTTCTGTTGGCACCAAACTGGCTGTGGGGAGCTGCCTTCGTCCATCTCCAAAGGCTTCTGTCCTCAGTGTCCCATGGCAATATCCAGTTGGATGCCATGCATTATTTTCCTAACAGAACTTCTTTCCCGGTGTTCACTTTATCTGGTGGTGTATATGCAGGCGTCCACACACACGCACTCATTTCCTGTGCGTAGCATGTCTTTGGGTGGTGAGAATATGACTTTCATTTAAAATCTCTTTTGCATGCTTTTAATAAATAATTCACATTTCTGACTACAAATGGGGGTTGTTCCTGCTTTTGTCTTTTTGCAATGGTGGGGATTAAACCTACAATCTTGCATGTGCTAGGCAAGTGCTCTACCACTGAGTTATAGCCCCATCCCTAGTTCCTACTTTTATAAGTAAAAAGGAGTAGTTTCAGGTCTCTGCCCTGGCGGCAATGATGATGTTGCTTTCGAAAATGACAGAAAAGGAGATCATGCGGGAATCCAGGGAGCTCTGAGAGAAGAGGTGGGAGGGCTTCCTGGAGGAGGTGGCTCTGGATCTGAGTAGATGCCTTAGCAAGCAGAGGAGGTGCCAAGGACCAGGTCTGGGAGATCCACGTTGGGCTGAGGAGTTGGGGGTCCTGTAGGTAAGGCCTTCTAGGGAGCACATGTGGTATAAGAATGATGGTTCCTGAGGGACCTCGGCACTGAAAGGGAGGAAGCCTATGTAGGAAGTGTCATTACTTACTAGACACACACTGAGGGCCTGGAGAACATCAGGGACCGTGCAAGGCCTTGTGAGTCACTGGTGGTCCTAACCAAGGTCCCTGCTCTCTGAACTTATAGCCCGGTGTGGAAGATGGGTACCAAACAGCGAACACTGTGCGGTTAGTTACATGACATGAAGGTGCTGAGTATCTAAACAGCAGCAAGTGCAGAGTGTAAGGGGAGGGAGGGAGGAGGCGGGCTGGCGCTGAGTCACAGGTCTCCTGAAGGCCTCTAGAGAACAGTGTCTCAGGCCCACCAGCAGCTTGAGCAAAGGCACTGAGGAAGCGGGGCAGGGGACCTCGGAGAGGGGAGGGTGTTAGGATTCTGCCACTCCAGCTGCATGACCGCACATGCGCAGTTCAGTAGCTAAGCAAGGAGTCTTACATCCTACGTCATCAGTGTGCTGCATGATCATGCAAATGCGCGCAGCGCAGTCATGCAATCAGCGCAGTCATGCAATCAGCGCAGTCATGCAATCAGCGCAGTCATGCAATCAGCGCATGCATGGCGTAGCTCTGGAAGCCCACCTGAGCATGTGCAGAGGGATTCTTAAAAAGCCGGACACAGACTCCTCTCCTCCTCCTCTCTCTCTCTCTCTCTCTCTCTCTCTCTCTCTCTCTCTCTCTCTCTCTC
>CABHPH010001090.1:0-34131 GCA_902168325.1 Peromyscus nudipes | reverse complement strand
CTCTCTCTCTCTCTCTCTCTCTCTCTCTCTCTCTCTCTCTCTCTCTCCACGTGTGTCTCCACAGGCCTGCTTCCTCTCTCTGTCCCCCCTCCTCCTAATAAAGCTCTGATACTGGGTTTTGTCATGTCTCATGACCTTTTCGCCTGGTAACAGCACCGCTTATTATATTTTTTAAAACATATAATAAGATGAACCAGGCTCTCCCCCGCACTCTGCATCCCGACCCTGTACCGACGTTTATTGAACCTATGACTGCTTGCTCCGCTCTTCTCATTTACACAGCCACCAGGACCGCTCCACACAACACACCGGCTAACCAGATTGGTGACTTTTCCCTTTCCGATTCCTTGCCATTTCCTGTGACTATAGCCTGAGATATATTTCTCACATCGGACCCCTGGGGGGTCCTCGGGCTGCACACCATGACACATTCTCTCTTGATGAAGTATTGAATGCTGTCTGAACTCTGGGGGGGGGGGGTCCTCCGGTACATACGCTCCCAGCTCTTACCCCTCCCATGACAACGAGTAGTGTAATTTGTGGTGATAATTTATGCTGGTCCACAGATTACCTGTCCTCGGGGATGCCCAAGATGGGAGCCTGGGATTCAGTTTGTTATTTTAATTTTTTATTTTTCTCTTGGCTGCAGTCATGGGACATGGAGGCTTCCTCCTCTGACAAATGCCTTAAATATCCCCAGATACCAGTAAATTTGGCCATGTAATGGCTGCTTGAATCCCGATATTTCACCGGAATTATCTAACTTCTGCCAGTGAACGGGCAAATGAAAAGAGTTACCTTATCCCCATGCTTTTACCTAAGCTCTAAACTCTCCCTTTCTGATTCTCTCTCCTGACCACGTGCATTTCTAAACCTGAGCAATCTCTGATTCCAAACAATCTTCACCTATCTGACCTCTGCTCTGTTCTCCGGTACCAGGTGGGCCACTAAGCACCAACAGGTCTGGAAGCAGGCTAGGATGCATGCAAATAAGTTTACAACCAGGGCCCACATTGGGATCATAATAATCCGGATGACTCTCTAATAGAGATCAGTTTACAGCCTGCCTCCTGGGGGGTCTTCCTAAAACTGTTCTAAAGCCAGTAAACTATTAAAAATAAAATTAAGACATGGAATAAAATCTGTCTCTTGTCTCTCAGAGCTCCCCAACATCAGGGCTAAACTTAAGCATCTGGAGAGCAAGGCTCCTGACCCCACAGGTGGAAGTTTCAGCTGTGGCATTTAAGGTATCATGGGAGAGATGAGAAAGTCCATGAACAGAATTGCCAAATGCTGGCACATGCTATCTTAGTGGCAGCTGCATTAGGGCTTCCAGGTCCCTGTTTTAGAAGGCCACAGGCTAGTGTGTGCCCTGCCAGGCTATCAATTAAGCCTTGTTCAAAGTGCCACCTAGAGAGACAACTGGTCAGCTGACTGCCCCTATGCACCTCATGGCATGGGGACAAAGACCTCCAGCAGACCTCCTAGGCTTGACCACGGGCTCACAGGGAACCCAGGATTCAGCATGGGGCGATCCATTTCCTTCCTGTTGGACACCAAGCCACTTAATCATCCTAAGGAAGTTTTGAGGCCCCACCTCTCCTTCTCATTTCCCTTATTGTTGGGGTAGGGGGACAGCCTTACCCACTTCACCAGACTTAATTGTACTTTCGGGGTACTTAATGGGAAGAGATTTTCCAGCTAAGGTAGGAGCTTTCATTTAATTTGCTCCCTCCATGTGCCTCACTCCAGAATGGTCAGCAGTGACACAGACAGAGCCCGGCTCTCTCTCAGATTCCAGAGGACATCAGGATCCACTGCCTTGTCCCCAATTCCAGAAGAAGGAGGTCTCACCCCATAAGCTTTTCTCTTCCTGGTTCCCTTTTCTGACTGACTACTCAGCTAACTGTTACAGGATCACCAAAGAGCTGGTGTCCAAGGACCATCAGATGTTCCCAGGTGGCAAGGAACAGTAACAGTCCAAAGGTATTTATACCCCCAGACCCAAAGGGGTCTAGGCTCTGCCAAAACAAACTTTAATATAACCATCTATTACTGTTAAATGCTCTCAGCAATTGATCACCTGTGTCTCCTGGATGCTAAACTAATAAAGGAAACGGTTGCCTTAAAATAATCTGTCTCTGATAAAGCTTATAGCAGGTAAAAATTAAAAGCATGTTCCAATCTCTCTCTCTTACTAACACTAACCAATGTAAGCCCAAGACTTTAATTTTCTCATGACTGCTTCTTAATGCGTTAAAATTTTTCCCAGCTCCAGAAAATCCACCTGGACAGGTCAGCGAGCTCTGGAACTGGCTTGAATCCACCTGGACAGCACCTTGTCAGACAATTCCCAAAGCAGCAGACGACCCTAGGACTCCTGTCTACCTCAGAAGCCCCCTTCCCTATTCCCCCAAGAGTCAACCTGCTCCCACCAAGTCAGCTGGAAGCAGTTTTTCTGGGAGAAACAATGCCTCTATTCCTGTTCACCCGCTTTTTTATAATAAGCAAAAAGTCTGGAATGCTAGGATTCTGCCACTCCAGCTGCATGACCACACATGCGCAGTTCAGTAGCTAAGCAAGGGGTTTTATGTACTACGTCATCAGTACACTGCGTGATTGTACAAATGCGCACAGCACGGTCACGCAATCAGCGCATGCATGGCATAGCTCCAGAAGCCCACCTGCGCCTGTGCAGAGGGATCCTTAAAAAGCCGGGCGCAGACTCCTCCTCTCCCTTCTCTGTTCTCTCCTCCCCCCACTATCTCTCTCTCTGCACGTGTGTCTCCCCAGGCCTGCTCACTCCCTTCTGTCCCCCATCTCCTAATACAGCTCTGATACTGGGTTTTGTCACATCTCATGACCTTTTCGCCCAGTAACAGTGCCGCTTATTATATTTTTTTAAAAAACAACAGAGGGTGTGTGAGCAAAGGCACTGAAGGAGGGGGCCTCAGAGAGGGGAGAGAACAGCAGCGAAAAAGAGACGCCCTGGCAAATCCCCGGCACACTCCACCTGAGAAGATGAGAAGACCTGCCCCTACCATTGGTTGGAGTAAGAGAGAGAAACGAATCCACCAACGAGTTTACAAAAAGAAAAGGACACATGATAGCCAAGGAGATTTCAAGCAACAGTGGGGACACTGTGCGTATTGGCTAAGTTTTTTTTCTTTCAGAATTTTATTCAATTTTAGAAGGAAATGGGAAGACCAACCATTAGCATGCATGCATGTGTGTGTGTGTGTGTGTTTGTGTGTCTGTGTCTGTGTGTGTCTGTGTATGTGTGTGTGCTGGAGGTCAGCTTGAGGTGTCCTACCTCAGGAGGCATCCTCCTTGTATATGGACACACACGGAACTGCGGTCAGCTGGTTTGGCTAGCTGAGGCGGCCTGTGAGCTCCAGGGGTCCTCTTGTCTCTAACACCCCCATGAAGGAAGTGTCATTCACTTACCAACACCCCCCAGCCCCCACCCCACCTCTGTGCTGGAATTACAGGCACATGCCACTCTGCCTGGCTAACACAGGCGCTGCGGGCACAGGCTTCCTTAGTAGGCACTTTACCGGCTGACTGTGTCCCAAGCCCGTCAGCAGCATTTATTTTATTTTATTTTATTATTTTGAGACAGGATCTCACTATCCAGGATCTTGGCTGTCCTGGAACTTGCTCTGTAGACCAGGCTGGCCTTGAATTCACAGAGATCCACCTGCCTCTGCCTCACAAGTGCTGGAACTAAAGGCGTGCGCTACCCCACTTGGCACCTTTTTAATAGCTCTGGATACTATGGAGTAAACTGTCTATTTTATCTGATTTAGTCATCACCATAACCAAGTACAGACAATGCCGTTGTATAAAGACAATGTTGTTGTCCCCACTTGGCAGACAGAGAAATTGGATCTACAGGAAATAACACATATACAGGACTTCCTCAAGTGTGAGTGAGCTTTGGTCCCCTCCCTCTCGAGTCTGGATCTTTGGATTGTAGCAGAGAACTGCTTGGAGGTAACAGTCAATGTCTAGAGGCTCTCAGTCAAGGCTTCTCTTGATTAAGAAGGGGAGATGTCTCAGCTGCTGGGGAGGATGGCTGCAGAGGGTGGAGGGGGGAATCCAGCTTCAAGGTGCAGGTGTGGAAGGTGGTGTGTGTGTGTGTGTGTGTGTGTGTGTGTGTGTGTACACATGTGCATGCATGTGCACACACACTCGCACTTGTGCACACGCGTGTGGACATATACATCTATGGAAAAGAGGAGACCCACACAGGGCAGCAGCCAGGAGGAGATTCGAAGCCAAATCAAGGCCACAAACAGGAGGAAACAGACTCAAAACCTAAAGGCGGTAGAAGGTTAAAAACAGAAACAAGCCAACATGTGCAATCCCAGCACTCAGGGAGGTAGGACATCAGGTTCAAAGGAGTTCAAAGCCATCCTCTGCTACCTGACACCCTGTCTCACAAAACCAAATTAAAGCAACCCAAATGAAACCAAAAGCTGAGATAGAGCCAAACAGCAAAAAGGTAAGATGGAAACCTCATAGTTCCTCGGGATGGGCAGCTGGGAAGCAGCCGGCTCCGGGCACGGGAGAAGTGATCCCTGGAGCACTTCCTAGGAGTCTGAGGGCACCCAGACGCCAGAAGTGACACTTTGCCTCAGAGAAGCAGAGTAAATTGCCCATATACTGGGGCATGGTGCCAAACCACAGGCCCTGGAGCCACCACGCCTCACGGGGCCCTTCAGCAAGTCATGTCCGTTTCCTTGTCTATCGGAAGGAGACAGGTTTCGAGGGTCAGACAAACAGCCCTTGTACTCAGCAGAGTACTTGATGGAAAGCAGACATTAATACATATGACTTATCAGCCTAATACTGAGGTTGGGTACCAGCAAAGGGCAAATTAGAGAGGACCAGGCCACACTGGGCGGACCTCCAGCTTACAGAAGATGCAGTAAGTGAGGGTACCATTTTTCTGGCTCACCCATGTGCTCATCTGCTATTGACTTTCCTAATGTTATAAGGAGCCTACTGTGTGACAGCCATGAAGTGAGACCGCTAGGCCAAGGGACTTAGTGTCTGTCTGGGAGGAGAGGGACACTATCTCCTCACTTTGCCTCTCCAGGAGGTCCTAATGACTATAGGCAAAGAGTCCCTCTGGTGGGAATTCCAAATGCCATCTCTTTTAAAAATATATGTATTTACTTTTATGATTTGTAAATGACGTGTGTGTCTCTGTGTGAGCATGTGACAGGTGCAGGTGCCTGTGGGGACCAGAAGGGAGTGTCAGATCTCCTAGAGCTCAGGGTGTGTGCTGGGAACCAAACTCAGGTCCTCTGCAAGAATAGTACGCACTTCTGACTGCTGAGCCATCTCTCCAGCCCTTCCAAATGCCATCTCTCTGTCTCTGTGGTGTGATGGGTTAGTTTTGACTGTCAGCATGACACAATGTAGAATCATTGGGAAAGGGCATCTCAGTGAGGGATGGGCTGGATTAGGCTGTCCCGAGGGCATGTCTGTGAGGGATTGTCTTGATTGCGTTAATTAATGTGAGAATGCCTGTCCCACTGTGGGAGGCACTATTCCCTAGACCAGGGATCCTGGGCTGTTTAAGTGTTAAGAGGAGGCGAAGCACAGGTAAGCATGCATGTGTTAATTTCTCTCTGCTCAAGGATGGGAGTGTGTCTAGCTGCTTCAAGTTTTTTCCTTGACTTGCCTACAATGAACTGTAACCTGAAATTGTAAGTCGAAATAAACCCTTTCTTAAAGTTGCTTTTGTTAGAGTATTTTATCACATAAAACTAATACAGATGGGTAGTCAGAAAGTGGACACTGTAGACTACAGAAATGCCTTCTCTATCATTTAATGCTAGCTCTTCTGCCTTCGTGAAGGAATAATAGAGGCATCTGCTTCACAGCCTTCTGCAAAACCAGAGGACGAGCATCGCTGCCCATGTTCTATATATAAGTATTCAGGAGACTCCCTACTCAGTACCTGAAGCCTTGGTTCCTATGATACTTGTTGGTTTTCATCTTTTTTGGTTTTGGTTTTTTGAGACAGGGTTTCTCTGTGTAGCTTTGGTGCCTGTCCTGGAACTCACTCTGTAGCCCAGGCTGGCCTCGAACTCACAGAGATTCTCCTGGCTCTACCTCCCGAGTGCTGGGGTTAAAGGCGCACCATCACTGCTGGGCTGTTTCCATCCTTTTAAGGAGCCCCGGCCTCCCTTTGGCCCAGCATGGCCACCCCCACGGGTGGCTCAGAGCGGAGCAGCATGGAGGGATTGCTGCCACGCTGGGTCTCAGACTTGATCCTTTCTCACGGTATTTTCGCTGTGTCTGAGTTTCCTTCATCCTTCTGCCTCCTTATTCTCCTCCAGTCTATAGGAGCCAATGATGAGCAGCCACGCTGCGCTCACAGCGGCTTCTGAAGCCCATATCAGACCGATTCACATGTATGCGGAGGTCCCAGCACTCGGAGTGTGGCTCTATTGGTCGATAGCTCCTTTGAGACAAAGAAGAGCCACAAGGAGGCCCTTGTCTGATCCTGGAAGCTATGAGGGGCCAGAGACACGCAGAGGGACACAGACAGACAGAGCCATTCGTAAGCAAGGAAGAAGCCAAGCCCTTGGCCTCAGTGTTACCCTATGGCACTGTGCGCTGCCTGCCCACGCTGCCACGGAGCCAAACCAGATCCACACGGGCCGGCAGCTTGGCTGGCTGCAGGAGCCGGCATGGCCAACCCTGGCCACTGTTGCCTGCAGCAGCAGAGGCAGCAGGGAGTCCAGGATGCAAAGCTTCATTCCAGAGCCTTGATCAGGAGGCTGTGTTTATATTTATCCCACTAACTGCAGGGGGATGTTTCTACCCAAAGAAATGGCCTCCCTGTGAGATCGTGAGATGGGTCATCTGCTTCTGGCTCCTCTGGGTCACCGTCATGGGGCCACCTCCTGGAGGCTGATGGACAGAGGCCCTGGCAAACAAGCCAGGCCCTGCTGTCTTTCAGCTTCATTATAAACCTCAGTGCCTTGTAGGTACTCAATAAACACGACAACAAAAGTTTTGCTCTAAAAAAAATGTAAGGGCTGGCAAGATGGCTCAGCAGAAAAAGGAACTTGCCTCCAAACCCGAGTTCAATCCCCAGAACCTATGTGGTGGAAAGAGAGAACTGACCCCTGAAAGTTGTCCTCTGACTTTCATTTGCTGACCATAGAAGGCACGCGGGCACGCACACACGCGCACACACACACACGCTAACATATATAATATGTATATACACACTAATATATATGTATACACATATATGTATATTCACATATATACGTATATATACACTAATACATATGTATATACACACACTAATACATATATATATACACTAATATATGTATATACTAATATATAGGTATATATACACATTTATATATATATACACACACACATATATAGGTACACACACACACACACATATATAGGTACACACACACACACAAGAAAATGCAATAAAAACCTAACAGATTAATTTCTTTATATCTTGGTTAACTATAAAACACCTTTTGATTTTTTTTCTTGTTTTGACACCATGTCTCATGGATCCCGGGCTGCCCTTAAACGATGCTCCTGCCTCCATCTCCTACGTGTTGAGATGACAGACGGGGGTCCTGACTCTGAGGGCAGGGTGGGTTCTAAAGCCACATCCTGTTCTGCGGTCTCGCAGCCAGGATGGGCTTTCAGGAACCAACAGGGGTTGCAGCCCTGCCACACTGTGACCATTCAAGTCCAGCAGGGCTGGGAAGAAACCAACGTTAGGTGAAGGTTCCCAGGCTGCTGCCTTCCCGCACGGCCGGTGCCTGCCAGTCACAGCAAGAGCGGATTGCCAAAGCTCCCAAACTCCTGCACCGATTAACGGGACACACTTTCACTTCCAAATGAATAAGAGAGTGTAGCTTAGTAGGAAGACGGCTTGCCTGGCGTGCACAAAGCCCTGGGTTCGATTCCCAGCGCTGTATAAACCAGTATGGTAGCGCAGGCCTATAATGTAAGCACTTGAGAGGTAGAGGAGAAAGATCAGAAGTTCAAGATCACCCTTGGCTACACAGCAAGTCCGGGGTTAGCCTGGACTGCCTGAGACCCACTCCCCAAAACAAACAACAAAAAATCCCCCAGGCCTGTTCATAGGTTGGCAGGCAACTGTGATCCTTTAAAAAGAATCAGTTGAGGTAGAAGTTTTGTTTTTTTTTTAAAAACAATTATTTTTATTTTTAATTTGTTTTTTAATTTTAAAGTGGGTGGTGGTGGCACGCGCCTTTAATCCCAGCACTCAGGAGGCAGAGCCAGGCGGATCTCTGTGAGTTCGAGGCCAGCCTGGTCTACAGAGCGAGTTCCAGGACAGGCACCAAAACGACACAGAGAAACCCTGTCTCAAAAAACCAAAAGAACCGTTTTTTTAAAAACTATTAATTAAAATTAATTATGTTTATTTTATGTGTATGGATGTTTTGCCTGCGTGTATGTCTGTGCACGATGTGTATGCAGAGCCTGCAGAGGCCAGAAGAGGGCGTCAGAGCCTCCTGAACAGAAGTTACAGAAGGTTGTTAAGACACCATCTGAGTGCTAGGAATGAAATCTGGGTCTTTTGGCTCTTAACTGCCAAACCGTCTCTCCAACCCTTGAGGCATCTGAGTAACTGGAAAAAACCGCGGCTAGGGCACTAGATGGTAACTCTTGCCATGGCTACCACCAACCACCCCCACCAAGAGCAGGTCACAGCTACACCCTTTAAACCTCAGTCACTGGCCTGTGACTCTTTCTTCCCCGAAGCTTGAGTGGCCTTTGCGGTTTTAGACAGGTTTTATTCCTCACGTCTACCTAGGTAGGCCGTGTGTCAGCCTGTCTTTAGATGTGCAGTCTGAGGCTCAGGTGACGGTGTGGGGGTTGGTAGAGTGGAGTCAGATCAGGGACCCCACTGTGGCTGAGCCTCTCTCTAGGTCTCAGAGGAGAAATCAAAATGTGAAGAAAGGTCGGCTGAGCTGCCAGGGACGTCTGCTCTGAGGCTGGACACTCCAGAAGGGATGGGTGCATCCTGACGGACACTCCAGAAGGACAGGTGTGACCTGACGGACACTCCAGATCCAGAAGGACAGGTGTGGCCCTCAGGCATGTGCTCTGTTGGTTCTTCCTTAAACAGAGGTCGGACCAGGACAGCCATGAGACCCTGGAACTGCGTGTGCTCTGGTCCCCTGGGAGCTGGCCTGGGGAAGGACATCACTCCCACTGTGTCTGATTCTGAGGTCTGGAAAGGGCACTTAGCATTTCAAAGGCACTTGGTCTGGCAACCTGGCTTCAGTTCTCCTAGCGGGTCCTGTGCACCTCGGCAGGAGGGTGGAGGTCCTTCCTGGCAGCCAGGTCACCAACACAGGTTCTAAGAGCAGGGGTTCCCAGATGTGGTGCTGCAGCCCCGGGCCTGCCTCACCCCACTCAGTGGAAGGCCAGCAACCTTCTAGAAACATGCCCTCACTCTGTCACCTCTTGTGTGTGTGTGTGTGTGTGTGTGTGTGTGTGTACATGTTCCTGTGTGGATGAGTGTATGTATGTACATACGTGCATGTGTGTATGGAGGCCAGAGGTCAACCTCAAGGGTCTTACTAGACTGGCTGGTCAGTGAGCCCCAGGAGCCCCTCTGTAATGGGGCCGCAAATGCATTCCATGGCACCCAGCTTCCTAACACGGGTCCTGGGGATCAAATCCAGATCCCCATGCTTATGAGGCATGGGCTTTACTATCTGTGCCGACTCCCTAGCCATACAGTCACATCTTTCTATTGGACTCAGGGTGCTGAGCACGGCTGGTCCTCCACCATCTCACACACACACACACACACACACACGCACACACGCAAGCTCTCACCTCTTCAGCTGCCCTGCGCTCCTGCCTCCCGCTGCCCACATGCAGCCGTCCCAGGGCAGAACTGCACCAAAGGGATTCTCCCTCTGGATCATCTTGGCCTGGGTCACCTTCCTCGGCAAGATGGCAACCCCGATGAATTTTCCTCCGGGCGCCTCAGCCACTGAGCTCTGAGCTGTCGAGCCTTGTGCGAGGGGGCCACTGGGAGGCCTTCCTTCCTCCGAGCTCCCTCCCAGGCCCCGGGCTAGCCGCAGTACTGTCCCAGCGTTCTTATTCAGACACGTGGGTCCCGTGTCCTTTCCTCCTGTCTGAACCGCTTAGACGGCAGAGGCTGTAATTTCCCGGGATTTGTTGTAGGTGCCCTTTGTTGGCAGACGTGGGCTGGGCATGAGCACTCTGTAATTTTCCAGCCTTCTAAATGGCCCCTCTGGAGCTAACACATACCATGCACCAAACATAACCCACCCCCTTTCCCTCCCCCAGACAACCCAATTACTCACAGTCTTCACCAGGGCCCTCCTGGTGGGGGAGGGTGTCAGTGAGACAGGCCTTATGGAGGGGATACACATACTCATGACAAACCATGGTACACTCTCTCTAAGGAATACTATGCATCTAGCAAAAAGGATACTTAAAAAAATACATGAAAAGCAATGCCCCACATTTTTATCAAGAGGGAAGACTCAGAGGTAAATCTCTAGATTATTATAGTGGTGGAAATAGGAAAATTCTCACCCTTTCTTTCTTCTTTTTCTTTTTGGCTTTTAGTTTCTTTAAAGACAGATTATTACTGTTCTGATGGGAGCTCCACCTCAGGCCCTGGCACCCTGGCATCCTTATAACCAAAGAGTCTGGAATGTTCTGGTGGAAGACCCACCTCAACTCCCCTCCCCTACCTCTCTGCCCAGACCCTGCCCCTCAGAAAGTCCCACCAAACACAGCTCCTCCCCCAGAGATGCTCAAGACCACTCCCAGGGTATTTAAACTGCATCCCAGAAAACAGACATGTCGGTTTTTTCCGTTTCTAATCCCTGTCTCCTCTCTGGGGGGCTGGAGAATCACCCTGGAACGCTAAACCAGGACCTTTTTCTAATTTGGTCTGATTTGGATTGCTGCATTGGCTGAGAGGCTTATCAGGGTGCAGAAACTTTTCATCTGGAGGTTCCACTTAGGGGAGTTGATTTCCCCCCACCGGCCTGGGCTGCATGCTGGGAAAACACCCCTCTCCCCCACACCTGCTCTCCACCAGACTAAGATCCGCTTTTGACTGGGTAAGTTGTCCTTTCCAAGTCACTGCCATAGAGGCCCAGGGCCTCATCCTATTTTTGGGTTGTCCTGCCAAAGACACCAGGCCCCTGACCCCTTCTGGAGCAAAGACCTGCCTTCTTTGTTCCTTGAGACCCCCTTCAGAAGACGTTCTGTTGAAGGGAATATCCCATGCCCCCCCCTTGTTTTTTTCACCCAAAGCAGACACATTGTGCTATAGGGTTTGGGTCCGGCACAGACTTGAGAAACGGGCACTTGCAATTCGAAGCCGGATTCACAAACACCCCTGGGGTGTCTTTTACAGAATCTATTTAAATTGGGGCTATCTGATACCATCTGTCCTGAATGCTTGCTTTCTCTGAGCACTAAGGCCTGGCCACAGTATGCCCTTGATAACCAATCAAGATGACCTCCCGAGAAAATCTTACAATTTTCCATCTTCCACAAATCTTGGAATTTTTTTTTTTTTTTTTCCGACTTGGAGATAGTTGGACAGAACTGGCCTACATCCATGGTTTTCGGGTTCTGCGTTCTCACCCTCGCTACAGCAGCTACTGTCCCTTGGCACTGGTCTTGTTGGCTAGGGGTCGTAAAGCCTCCAGATTCCTGCCTATCTGGGAACTGGGACCCTGAAAATTCCTCTCTGACGTGCTTCCCAGGATAATGGGCTCTCCCCCACTCCCCCCCCAACCATCTCTACCTCCCTCCCCCTTCTATGGTGTCACATGCTCCATTCAATGGCTTTTTCTAATCTGGTCTGATTTGGATCGCTGCATCAGCGGAGAGGTTTATTAGGGTGCAAAAACTTTTCAATTACATTTTACTTATTTATGTGGATATGTCTGTGGGCATGTGTGTGCATTGAATGGTCAGAGAACAACTTTTGGGGGTTCTCTTCTTCCATCATGTGGGACCTGGAGATCAAACTCAGATTTTCAGGTTAGGCAGTTACCCACTCTTGATAGCCCATTCTTTGTTTTTGTTTGTTCGGTTTTTTGTTTGTTTGTTTGTTTTTGAGACAAGGACTAACCCTGTAACCCTATCTGGGCTGAAACTCTGCCTCCAAGTGCTGGGATTAAAGGTGTACGCCACCACCACCGGGCTTGGCTTATTGTTTTTAATAATGACAAATCTGGGTGGGAAGGGAAGCCATTCAAGGGTAAGATGATAACAAGGTTGTGGGGTGTTGCCATCATGGGCAGAGGACAAATTAGAAAGGAGGGTGAGTGAATCCCAAGTGACCAGGCAGGTTCCTCAGAGCGACCCTCACAGACCTGGAGTCCATGCCCATGGCCTGCCAATCTTGGTTATCCCTGAGGCTGCAGCAGGGGTAACGGCTATACTGAGATCTGGAAGGGCTGGGCACACGCAAAGCTTCCCCTGGAGCAAACAGGAAGCCATTATCGGAAAAGGCTGTTGCGGATCCCTGGCCCAGTCATTGGTAAGTAGATTTATGTCTCTCAATTTGCCATTCGGGGAGTACCAGCTTTGTGGGGAGTGGGGTGAGTCCGCCATGGAGTCAGTCACACCTGAGTTAGACTCTCAGCTCTGTTCCCAGATCAAGGAGCCATCCTCCATCTCAGAAAGTCACGTGACCTACCTTCAGAAAAAAATTAGAGCCGGGGCGGTGGTGGCGCACGCCTTTAATCCCAGCACTCGGGAGGCAGAGCCAGGCGGATCTTTGTGAGTTCGAGGCCAGCCTGGGCTACCAAGTGAGCTCCAGGAAAGGCACAAAGCTACACAGAGAAACCCTGTCTCGAAAAAAACAAACAAACAAAAAAAACAAAACAGAAAAAAATTAGATTTATTTATTTTATTTTATGTGTGTTGATGTTTTGCCTCCTTATATGTATATATGTGCCATGCGCATGCCTGGTACCTGCAGAGGCCAAAAGAGGGCATTAGATGCCCTAGAACTGGAGTTACCGACAGTTGTGAGCTGTCATGTGGGTGCTGGGAACCAAACCTGAGTCCTCGGCAAGGCCAAGTGCTCCTCATGGCTGAGCCATCTCTCCAGGCCCCCCATCCTATCTCTGTTCCGTTTCCTTGTCTGCAGATAACAGTACACGCTGTACCTGCCACCACAGGATGCAGATGAGGACATAATGAGCAACGTGTGCAAGCTGCTTCGCACTGTGCAAACACCTTCTCACGCCGACCGTTTGCACTGACAGGTGCAGAGCAAGTACCACAACCTGGAGGCGAAGGCTGAGCATGGAGGACAGAGGCTGTCATAAAAATGCCTGGCTAAATTTCAATTACATTCTTGTTTTCTGTGGGTAAATAATTTGCTCAGGGATGAGGCCAACAGGTAACGGGTAAGGGCTCCCTTGAGAAATAGCCCACTCAGCGCCATCACCCAGGTACAGAGACAGCGGTATTAAGGAAAGACTCTTCCGAAGCGAGTGTGTTCCCTATGCATTACAGCCGGCTCCCGAAAAACTGCCGATGGAGCCGGAATCCTGGGCCCTGGTAACCTAGCATGGAGTCCTGGGCCCTGGTGACCTAGCATGGAGTTCTAGGCCCTGGTGATCATGGAGTCCTGGGCCCTGGTGATCATGGAGTCCTGGGCCCTGGTGATCATGGAGTCCTGGGGTTCTGGTGATCATGGAGTCCTGGGCCCTGGTGATCTATATAGAGTCCTGGGGTTCTGGTGATCATGGAGTCCTGGGCCCTGGTGATCTATCATGGAGTTCTGGGCCCTGGTGATCTATCATGGAGTCCTGGGCCCTGGTGATCTATCACGGAGTCCTGGGGTCCTGGCAGTTACATATTTATGCAGCACTGTGCAAAGCCTCATATTTCTCCTGCATACTTGAGCTCTTGTTTCCAAACAGACTCATGATGCAGAAGGATGCTCTTACACATGCGGCTGAATTAATTCAGGGACTTCAGAGGGCAGCATGGATTTCTGCTAATTAGTGGATTCTGGAAGTGTACAGACAATGACTCCTGGTACTGGGAAATATTTCTAGCTTCCCCAGGACTTCCTCCTTAGAGGCAAATAGTCTAGCACTGAGCTGTACCCTGATCATCTGAGCACTTACATTCATGTCTTCCCCCTCTTAAGACTACATTAAAATGGTCTATAAATTGGCAAATCCCAAACTTGTATCTCAGTCCCAACCTGAGATACAAGTCCACCTTTCCCCATCTCTGGAAACAGCAAACCATCTTTTTCTTTTTTAATTTCATGTATGAGTGTTTTCCCTGCATGTATGTATGTGCGTCACATGCATGTGGTATCTGACAGGTCAGAAGCAGGCTGGAGATTGAACCCAGGGCTCTCATGCATGCTAGGTAAGCAAGCATGAACGGATGTACACAGCCAGTGCCTTACCCGCTGTTTTCTCTTTGTAGCGCGCGTGACCACTCAACACTCACTTATTTGTGGGCCTTTCTTCCATAACCAGAATGTTATAGTGGGGGATCTGTCTATGTGTCCATTGCTGTATCCCTGGGGATTTAAGAATGTGCACACAGAGGACATCCAGCAAACATTTGGTGAATAAGTATCTACTTATCTAACTGGGGCCGTGTTTTCTGGATGCTGAATTGGAACACAAGGCCTGATAATTGTTCTGGAAAATGTAGATGGGAGGAGATTAGTGTAACACCTGCCTCCTGCATCCATACTACAAGATTTCCTGAGCTCTCTACTTCTAGGCTCCTTAATCCATAAAACCGTCTGGTGCGTTTTGGCGGAGCCTATTGGTTTAAGGTGCAGCTCTAGCCCCAGGCTGCCCTGTGCAGAAGCTGGAGAGGGCTCTGAATGTCATCTCAGTACAGCCCAGCAGGGAAAACTTGGAAACACCGCAGAGAAGCAGAGTCAGAGCCACACAGATGCCCGATGACTCCTGAGTCCTGGAATAATGGAGGCTCTGGGTCCCCTCCCTCCTCCACGCTCAGCCCTGGGAGGGGATGGGGTCACGGGCGGATAGAATTCATCAGAGTACCAGCTTGGAGTAGGCATCTGGGGTGCCCTTCAGCCATAAATGGCTATAAAGCAGAGGTTTTATGGGAAAGCATTAAACAAGAAATAGAGCAGGGATTAGATGAGGCTAACGAGAGTCTAAGGACAAAGGCTCCGTGAATTAAGGTCATTGTTACATTCTGGCCTCTGCTGCATCCCAGGCCCAGCCTTTCTCTCTGCAGGACACAGGAGGCTGTTGTCCTGAGATCCCAGGGTGGGGCAGCGCTGTTGAGCCCACTTTGGAGGAGGGAGTTTCCTCCTCTAAAGGCTTCTCCAGGTGCACTGTGGAGAGCTCCAGGCCCTGCTAGCCCCTTGCCATGGATCTTCATATGTGCTCTTTTTTGACCCCTCAAGATTTATTTTAGTCTCTCTGTTTCTCTGTCTCTGTATGTGTGTGTATGTGTACAGGTGCCTGTGGTGTCCAGAAGAGGGCACTGGATCCCTTGGAGCTAGAGTTGCAAGTTGCAAGTGGTTGTGAACTGCTCGGTGTGGGTGTTGGGAATTGAAATCCTCTGTGCTGCTTTCCAAAGGGTCCACCTGATGTGAGATGTCCTTCTGCACACTTCGAATATGTTTGCTTTTATTGGCTGATGAATAAAGCTGCTTTGGCCTATGGCAGGGCAGAATATTACTAGGCGGGAAAGCCAAACTGAATACAGGGAGAAAGAAGGGCGGAGTCAGGAAATGCCATCCAGCCGCCCAAGGAGCAACATGCCAGCAGACCGGTAACACCACAGCCACGTGGCAGTACTTAGATGAATAGAAATGGGTTAATTTAAGTTGTAAGAGCTAGTTAATAATAAGCCTGAGCCATCAGCCAAACAATTATAATTAATATTCAGCCTCTGGATGATTATTTTATAAGTGGCTGTGGGGGCCAGGCTGGACACAGAAAAGCCTCAGGCTACATGAACCCACGACCCCGAGATTCAGCGTCTTGTGCTCTACCGACTGAGCTACAGATACCGATAGCTAGCCTATCACTGGTTCATCCCACTCAATTCCCTCCTGGGCTGCTACATTACATCCCCTCAGTCTATGATTTGTGGGATCTCCCTTGACCTTGGTTAAGTCCCCCCTCACAAGGTCATGGTGAGAAAGACTTGGGTACAGCTTCTACATTCCAGCTTCCAAATTCCACTAACTGTCTATTCCAATGGCAGCTATGAAACAGAACACCATGAGCCACTCAGAACTCACAAAACAATTCACAGTGACAACCCCTTTGAAAGAGTGTGGGATCACACAGTGGGCCAGAACTAAATATACGAGCTAAGTCCATGTCCCTCAAAGAATGCGCTACTGTTAGAGACACACAGCTCTCGATAAAGTGAGGGACAGCTGGCGGTGGGCTGACTTACATGTTGGTAAACAGCTAAGACAAGTGATTACACAATTACTTGGTTGTTTCTAGGCAATCTGGATGCTGGTGGTTGAAGCTAACTAGATTGCCTGACTACGTGGCCAGGATGCTTCCCTACAACACTCCGGAACTTAGAACGGCTCCTGCTTCCAGTCTGCGCATTTCTGCCTGGCCCTTAAGGTCTGCCATCAAGACAATTGCAGGTCACTGCTACTTAACATGCTTGAGGCAGCCTGCTTCTGCCCAGGCTCTTCTTCAGGCCTACCCACCCTGTCAGACACAGTGGAAAAACAAAAGACGGGTCAGGCTTCTCGGCTCCCCGGATGATCTCAGCCCAATTATGCATTCATATGAGCGCGGCCCCATCTTAGAGGGCTTATTAAATGTAAGGGCTGAAGCATCTGCAGTCACTGTCTCGTATTACCTCCCACCCACCAGGAGACATAAGTGTTCTTCCCACTCCTGTTTTATAGATGTTAAAATGGGAACTACATGTAGTAGCAGGGGCCTGCCATCACAGCATTTAGAGGGTAAAGGTGGAGGATTAGAAAATCAAGGACATCTTTGGTTACCCAGTGAGTTCGAGGCTGGCCTGGGATGCATGAGACCCTCTCTCAAAAGAAAAGAAAAGGAGATATGCAAAAAGAAGGTGGTTCACTGACAAAGATGAGGGGTTCAGTGGAAGGGGGAGAGAGATAAAAGAGAGAAATGGGAGAAAGGGGTGATCACAATACATCACACACATGTACAAAATTGTAAAAAAAGTAGAAAGAACACCCCCATAAAACTTGGAAAGTTCATATATTTGTTCTGCAAACACCAGGCAGTGGGAATCTGAGAGACGAGGTCTTTGCTCTCATTTGCAGGGAGTAGGTGGGAAATGTGACCAGGATTTCTTTGGTTTTTTTGTTTTTGTTTTTGTTTGTGACTAGGATTTCTGAAAAGAATGCATGCCCTTAGGGCAGGCAGTAACCAAGTGAGAGGCCACTATAGTTAGGGGGCCAGGAAGGCTCCATGAGGGGTGACATTTTCGCTCTAGACAATGAGGTCTGACTAGAGTTGAGAAGTTAGCCATCTGTGACTTACGGATCGGTGCACCCAAGATTAAGAAAGTAAACGCTAGTGGTCTGAGGTCTGAGAAGATGTCCAGCACGCTGCAGTGAGAAAAGGAGAAAGCAGCATGGGGTCTGCAGGAAAGGGAGGAGAACACGATTTGGGGGCAGCGGACGTTCATTGAAGGTTTCAAGCAAGAGAGTGAACTGACCTGACCTGTGTTTTTAAAGATCTTTAGTAAGTTGGGCATGGTGGCTCATAACTGTAATCACAGCACTTGGGCGGTGGATTAGGGGGATCAAGAGTTCAAGGGTAGCATTGACTACATGGTGAGCTATAGGCTAGCCTGGGCTGCATGAGACCCCCCCCCCTTTTGAAAGTTATCTTTGGTTTTGGAAAACAGGCTGTCAAGAAGCAGAGAAGAAACTAGAAGCTAGGATGGGTTAGGACCCTGGCAGCCTTCCACGGGAGACCATGCAGAAGGCTGGGGGAGGCGAAGGATGATGGGGAGGCAGACAAGATGGGTTTTGCAGGTCGAACTGGCAAGATTTTTTTAAAAAAAAGTATTTATTTATTTATTTATTTATTTATTTATTTATTTATTTATTTATTTATTTATTTATTTATTATGAATACAGTGTTCTTGCCTGCATCCCTGCAGGCCAGAAGAGGGCACCAGATCTCATTACAGATGGTTGTAAACCATCATGTGGTTGCTGGGAATTGAACTCAGGACCTCTGGAAGAACAGCCAGTGCCTTAAACTTTGAGCCAGCTCTCCAGCCCCCTGGCAAGATTTGATAATGGATTGGACATGGAAAGTTAGGAAGAAAGAATTGGGACAGCTCTACAGTGTTGGTGACATTTATTGAGACGAAGACTAGAAAAAGATAAGCAAAGGCGGGAATCAATATTCTGGCCTGTTACATAGTTTTGGCTTGCTGTCTTATTGTGTTTGAAACCAAATCTTGCCATGCAGCCCTGGCTGGCCTGGAACTTGCTATATAGACCAAGCTAATCTTGAACCTCTAATCCTCCTGCCTCTACCTCCCAAGTGCTGGGATTACAGGTATGTACCCACCAAATGTCACTTTTTTCCTTGCTGTGCAATTATTGACCATTGCAAGGGAGTAAATAGAACCTGTCGGAGTGGATGGAGAGAAGCATTGCTTTACAGATGTCAACGAGTCAAGGTCATGGCTGAGTCGTCTAGGGTGACTGTCGAGGAGTGGAAATAGATTCATTGAAGGAGCAGGGGGTAAGTGACAGAATCACCGCGCAATCCCAAACCATGGCTGGAGTCCCCAGCACTCCCCACTAGCACTATGCACCCAGGCTCAGAGTGAGCTGTCCCCTGATGCAGGATTCCTCATCCTTAAAGTGCAGGCATGAGTAACACACACCCGCCGTCCACGCCGAGCTCGCCCAGCAGCTTTGTGAGGCCGGTCCTCCCAGTCAGGCCCACAGCCCAGTCTCTGCTGGGCAGCTCCATGGCCTGAGTACCTGGTGTGAGCAGTCCAAACTCTTGGACACTCTTCTCGATGGTCCAGTAGGTCCATTCACTTATTGCCTGTGAATCTGACTGGAGGGACCGGGGCTGCCTCAGGCATTAGGGGCTTGCAAGGTGGTGAAGGAGAGTCTGCAGAGGCTGGCTTCAAGTTCTGTCCCTTTTTAACCTGCTGGGACACCCAGCTCATTGCAGCCCTGCCGTGGAGAACTCAAATACTGGAGTTTTCTTTTACAGAGTGAATCGTTATCTACTTTTTCCTTCCTTCCTCCTTCCTTCTTTTTCCTCTTCCTTTTTTATTTTAAAGTGTGTTTGTGTGTGTGTGTGTGTGTGTGTGTGTGTGTGTGTGTGTATTTTGGGTTTTTTGAGACAGGGTTTCTATGTGTAACAGCCTTGGCTGTCCTGAAACTCATTCTGTAGCCCAGGCTGGCCTCGAACTCACAGAGATCCACCTGCCTCTGCCTCCCGAGTGCTGGGATCAAACGTGTGAGCCACCACCGCCCGGCTTCGTTTTGTTTTTTTAGAAAAGGTTCTCACGTGGCTTAGGTGAGCTTCAAACTGGCGCAGCAGAGATGACCTTGAACCGACTCCTCAGCTCGGCTTGTCATTTGGTTCGCAAGTAGAGGTTTCCATAGCTTGCTTTTTCTTTAGTAAGCTCCCAGGTAGGCTGGGAAATCTCAACCATTTGTTCAAATGTACATTCATTTCAAGAATAGTTCTGGAGCCATGTGCCATGCTTGATTCGATGGGAAGAGGAGAAGGCCAGAGACACAGGCTCCTTCCAGGAACCCATCGTCCGCAAAGGAGATAGATGCTAAACCCCGGTTACACAGTGAGTGCGCACCTCACAGGAAGCGTGCGGCTGGGGGCGAGCATGTTGGCAGAGTTGGGCCTGAGGTCCCCCACATCGGCCCTGATGCGGGCAGGGGCTGCTATATCGCCTTCAGGATTGGCTAACATGCCACCTCAGCTTTCTGAGGAAGCAGAGAACCCTACGATCTAAACACTCCAGGCCTCCAAAGTGCTGCTCCCCGGGGGTGAGTGCCAACATGCTCTCTTTTCCCTCCTGCAGGAACTGTCCCCACAGCATTTCTGGCAGGGTCTGGGGTGAGCAGCCAATGAGGCTTTCGGAAGGCACTCCGCATTCGGAGCACTTGGCAGAGGGGAGAGAGATCTCGGCCATTTGGAAGGGAAAAGGGAGAAAGCACGTGGGCTGTGATTCAGGGTTTGCGCTGATCTCCACTGTAACTTTCCAGAAAGCTGGGACACCCGATTCCAATAAAAGCTTCCCTGAGTATTTCTGGAGGCATCGTGGAGGTGCTGGGCTGTGTGGGTGGGTGTGGCTTTTCTTGGGTTGTGAATTATATTTTCTTACGGATAAAAACTTCCATCAGATTTGTGAGCCAGTGTCCATCCGGGTGGTGTGTCCTGAGCTGGTGAAGGCATAGGCCATGTAGGGTCTAGAGATGGAACTAAGAGTGGCCTTTCGTGACTGAGGGACACAGCTAAGACCAAGGCAAGACCAGACTCTAAGGCAATGGGAGAGACGGGAACAGAAGTAGATGCTCTTATTCAGGACTGAACTTTTCCCACCATGCTCAGCGGAGGGGGCGGGCCAGTATTGTGTGCTGCGATCTTATTTCACCTGGTTTGTTTTCACTCCAGCAATTCTGACTTGGCCAGGCACATTTATAGCCCAAAGCCCTTAATTAAGCAGGGTCAGCACAGGACCCATCTGACTCAAAAGCCACAAAGCCTGCACACCAGCCAGGGGAGTCCCAGATGACCCAGCTGGCTGCCCAGCTGCACACCTGCCAGCTTCGGAGAGATGAAGCCCGTGGCCAGACCAAGGGGCTAGAAACATGTTCAGCTCTACCAACCACAGGGGTGGAATGGGGGGAGGGAGTTTTGGGGGGGGCATAGCTTGCTGTTTCCCAGAGGTCCAAGCTTTTCAGTTATCCATTCACTCATCCGTCCACTCCACATGCGTTGGCCAATCGAGTACTTTGTGCCAAGCAACGTGCTCCAAGATTGATAGACACTCCCTTCGTGCCTCATCATCTCTAGACAGAGAGCCCACTTCCCAGGAGTCACTCAACACTCCATGCTGATCCAGTCATGATCGCTTTTCTAGCTGTAGCGGGGACCAGCACCGCTAAGACCAAGCTGGTGCCTTGGAGAAAGAGAGAGCAAATCACACACAAATGTGCGAGGTCTTGTGCCAGTTTTGGACACACCCTATTCTACCCGATGCAAGCTTGCATCAGAGCTGGGGAAGCTGGCACCGACGTGAGTAATTAGCGCATGTCTGGGGGCTGTGAGAGGGGCTTCATACCAGATACCTTGAAGACCAAGTTCAATGGGTAGAAAATGGGAAGGAAGGGAAGGGCCTTCTTCTAGGTGGAGGAAACAGCGTGAGCATTGGTCCAGCGGCTTGCTGATGTGCCTGGAACAAGTGTGTGGTGTGTGGGTAGATGGAGGAGTTGAAGGAGCAGTGAGGAGGGGTAGCCTGAAGTTAAGGCTGGTGAATGGATACACTCACAGACACATGGTTTTTACATTGCTCAACAGCTGGGCAGGGTTAACCTTTAGGCTATGACCTTGAGCAGACTTTCCCTTGCCGGCCTGCTTAGTGGCCTCCTTTCAGAGAGGTGTGGGCTGTGGGATGGAGAGAGGGCAGCCCTTGCTTCAGGATAGCCATGGAGGCTAACAGTATAGCCAGGTCTTAGAGTTCCTAACTGCGCTGCAGTCCTGTCTGGGACCTCCCCCGCCCCACCTCTTCCACCTCCCGCCAGGGGCAGACCCAAGGGTTCCTAGGCTTTAATGACTAAGTCAGGAACAGCAGATAGGATCCTGGGCAGTCAGGACCCCGAATTCTTGTTCTGCCAGGACTGACCTGCACCATGACTATCACTCAACCTCCCTGAGCTTCCTCTGTAGCTACAGAAGGAGAATTATCTTTTCTGTCCAAAGGATTTGGGGAGGCTTCTGGGAAAACAAAGAGGAAAGCACACGTATAGACATGCCAGACGACATATAGCAGGAAGGGGAGTCCGCTAAGGAGATGATGAGGGTTTGGTCATTCCCTTCAGTCCTGGAACACAGGCCCTGACTGCTGACACGGTGGTCTGGAGTGAGGAGTTTCTAGAACCATTCTCCAGCAGCCCCTACTCAGTGGTCTTGATACCAGGTCCAGGGGAACAGGGTAGGACCCACCTGGGCCAGACTTTTCTCCATTGCTTTTAGTGCCAAGAAACAGGAAGGTGGGAAGGACAGGGCTGCTCACGGCTCTGTGGAGGCTGGGGGCAGAAAAAGCACTGGGTTCAATCACTCAGTCCTTGGCCAGATCATGTGCAGAATGGCTAAGACATTAGCTGGGTCCTGAAGATGTCGCTCAGTTGGCAGGTGCTTGCCTAGCAATTGCAAAGCCCGGGATTTGATCCCTGGCCCCTCAGAAAATGGGTCATAGTGGTGCATGCAATCCCAACATTTGGGAGAAGAAAGAAAGAGGATCATAGATTCAGGTTTATTCTTAGCTACATATCAAGTTCAGGGCTAGCCTAGACTACATGAGACCCTGTCTCCAAAAACACATAAACAAACAAACAAACAAACAAACAAATAAATAAATAAATAAATAAATAAATAAAATGTATCTAAGAGGGCTCAAAAAAACCTTACAAAGAGCACCATTATGGGCTTGGAGGTAGATGCAGAAGGATCAGGTGTTCAAGGTCATCCTCAACTACATAGCAAGTTCAAGGCCAGCCTAAGCTACATGAGATCTTGCCTCAAATGCAAAGCAAACCAAATCACCACAATAATTATGCAACAGCACAGGACTATAGCATTCCCTAGAGACCGAGGTCATCTCAAAGTGGTGGATGCCACTGTACAAATGTGGCAGAGACCCAGAGGACCCTGCACAGGGTGGTGAGGCGGGGGTGCGGGTTGGGGGGAGCTTCAAGGGCAGCCCAGGAGTCACCAAGGCATGGCCAACTCTAGTAAGCTGCTGTGCCACTGTGGCCTGACAAGGCATGCACACAGGATGAACTCTTTTAACTTTTAAAGCAGGTCATGAGCAAGAACCATTTCTTTCTATTTTGGGTATGTGTCCTGGCTAGTTTTATGTCAACTTGGCACAAGCTAGAATCATTGGAGAGGAGGGAGCCTCAATTGAGAAAATGCACCCATGAGATCAGGCTGCAGGCAAGCCTGAAGGGATTTCCTCAATTAGTGATTGATGTGGGAGGGCCCATTGTGGGTGGGCCACCCCAGGCTGGTAATCCTTGGGTTCTACAAGAAAGCAGGTTGAGCAAGCCGGTGGAGCAAGCCAATTAAACAGCACCCCTCCATGGCCTCTGCATCTGCTCCTGCCTCCAGTTTCCTGCACTGTTTGAGCTCCTGTCTTGACTTCTTCTGATGATGAACTGAATGTGGACTCATATGCCAAAGAAACCCTTTCCTACCAACTTGCTTAGATCACGGTGTTTTATCACAGCAACAGTAGCCCTAATTAAGACAGAAATTGGTACCAGGTGTAGGTATTGCTGTGACAGGCTGATCATGTGTTTTGGGGAGCATGTGGAAACACTTTGGAACTTTGGGCTGGTAAAGCCATTGAGTATTCAAACTTTGGTGAGATGTTCTGTGGGAGCTTGGAAGACAAGAGTATTAAGAGAAATGCAGAGGATGGAGGCCTGGTTTGTGAAGTTAGAGAGGAAAGTTTGAGAGCCACTTAAAGACTCTATCAGGGTCATTGCATATTTGAATTAAGAATCTACAGTTCTGGTCAGCTGAGGCTGAAGAGTCAGCCATGGATAACAAGAAACCAACACCACTGAAGGAGAACATTTGTGTTACCAGGACAATTGATGCTAGTTAGCTGGAGCTAAGAAATTAGTTGTGATTAAGAATACACCAGCACGGGGTGGTAGTGGTGCACGCCTTTAATCCCAGCACTCGGGAGGCAGAGGCAGGTGAATCTCTGTGAGTTTGAGGTCAGCCTAGTCTACAAAGGTAGTTCCAGGACAGTCAGAGGCTACACAGAGAAACCCTGTCTCGAAGAAAAGGAGGAGGAGAAGGAGGGGGAGGAGGAGGAGACCAGCATCACTGAGGTGAAATCTGGGAAGTGTTTCCTCAGAGTCAGCACACAGAAGCTGCGTTCCAGAGATGGCTACGGTTGTATCTCACACTGGCAGCTGAACTTGGTAGTGTAAGAATCAAGTAGGTAGTACTGGTTCTGAAGGCATAAATGGGTCATTGTGTTAGTCTGAATGTAACTGGCCCCCATACACTCAAAGAGAGTGAGTGGCACTATTTGGAGGCGTGGCCTCGCTGGAGTAGGAAGCGGGACACAGTTGCTTCTGCTGCCTGTGCATGAAGATGTAGAACTCTCAGCTCCTTCTCCAGCACCATGTCTGCCGCCATGCCGCCATGATGATGATGGACTAAACCTCTGAAACTGTGAGCCAGCCCCAATTAAATGTTTTCCTTTATAAGCGTTGCTGTGGCCATGGTGTCTCTTCATAGCGGTAGAAACCCTAACTAAGACAGTCATGGAGAGCAGCTGAGGCCTTGTACTGGGAGGCCAGGAGAGGAAATTGGTGAAGGTGCAGCCTCAGCGGCAGTTGAAGGCCCAGCTCTGAAGGGGTCGTGTAGAGAAGTTGAGCTTTGGCACCATGAAGAGAGCCTAGAAGAGGCTATTCGTGGGAATGCAGCCTACTGCAGCCTACTGGAGATGCCAGTACCATGGATGACCACCAAGAACAGCAGCAGCAGTGGAGGGCGGCAGCTGGAGCCTAGAAGACAAGCTGTGTGTGCTGCAGAGGGCAGAGCTGGAGAAGTGACCCAAGCCCCTTGGAGGAGCTTAAAAGATAGGAGTGGATCCTAGACATTGGACATTGAGTAATGTACACAGTTTGAGTTTGGCTTTGCTTTGATGTAATTATGACTGTGCCCTGGTTCTTCCCTCTTGAAGTAAGAAGTATTTAACTTATCTTTCATTTTTCTAGGAGTCTACACTTGAAAGACATTAAATTTTAAAAGACTTTGGATTTTAAAAGAGACTGAATATTTTAAAGCGACCTAATTTTTAATTGCTTAATTTTTAACGATTTATGTATTTTTATGTGCATTGATTTTGCCTGCATGTATGTCTATGCAAGGGTGCCAGATCCCCTAGAACTGGAGTTACAGAGAGGTAGGAGCTGCCATGTGGATGCTGGGAATTGAACCCAGGTCTTCTGGAAGAGCATCCAGTGCTCTTAACTACTTAGCCATTGCTCCAGCCCCTAATTGTTTGAATTTTTAAAGGCTATGAGACTTTGTAAAATGTTTTATATTGTGATATCTTCATTAATGTGTGATCTTGGGGGTGAATAAGAAAGGAAAGGTTATGGCTTAACAGTGATGTGTTTGTGTGTCAAGTTGACAAGGGGTTGGTTGTACTGGCTAGTTTTATGTCAGCTTGACACAAGCCAGAGTCATTAGAGAGAAGAGAGCCTCAGTTGAGAAAATGTACCCATAAGATCAGGCTGCAGGCAAGTCTATAAGGAATTTCCTCAATTAGTGATTGATTTGGGAGGCCCATTGTGGGTGGGGCCACCCTGGGCTGGTAATCCTTGGGTTCTATAAGAAAGCAGGCTGAGCAAGCCATGATGAGCAAGCCAGTAAGCAGCACCCCTTCATGGCCTCTGCATCAGCTCCTGCCTCTAGGTTCCTGCCCTGTGTGAGTTCCTGTCTTGACTTCCTCTGACGATGAACTGTGATATGGAAGTTTAAGCCAAATAAATCTTTTCCTACCAACTTGATTTGATCATGGTGTTTTAGCACAGCAATAGTAATAGTGTGTGCATGTGTGTGTGCGTGCGTGTGTGTGTGTGTGTGTGTGTGTGTGTGTGTGTATGCCAGAGACCATCAACATATGTGTGTATAAAGATTTATTGATTTATTGTGTATATGAGTGTTTTGCCTGCACATGTATCTGTGTACCACTTGTATGTAGAACCTGCAGAGTCCAGAAGAGGGCATTGGATCCTCTGGAACTGTAGTTATAGATGGTTGTAAGCTGTCATATGGGTGCTGGGAAACAATTCCAGGTCTTTTGCAAGAGCACCAAGTGCTCTTAAATGGCTAAACCATCTCTCTAGGTCCAACCTCGCCCCTGCTCCCTTAAGATAGTCTTTGGCTGGCCTGGAACTTGCCAAGTAAGCTAGACTGACTGGCCAGGAAACCCCAGGGTTCCACCTATTTCCACCTCTCCAACTCTAGGATTACAAGTGTGCATGAACCACCATGCCCAGCTTACTGCTTTTTAGTTCTATTGTTTATTTATTTGTTTGTTTGTTTGTTTTGATGTGACGTACATTTGGTTGGTGTGATGCTAGGCAAGTACGTGATCTACCACTGAGCTGCATCCCTAGATATTTTGTTTGCGGATTTTGAATAGGGTCTGACTACATAGCTCAGGCTGGCCTTGAACTCATTATGTAGGCCCACACTGGGATCAAACTCACGGCAATCCTCTTGCCTCTGCCTTCTGAGCACTAGAACTGCAGGTGTGGACAACACACCCAGCTCAGGAGACATCGTTATCTTCACTTTATAGTAGTAGCTCCCGTTCCAGTAGTCCACAGCTTGGAAGGCACAGAACTGGACTGGGCCCCAGGCAGGCAGCTGCAGCTGGTGTAGCTAGTGTGTCCTCAGCCCACACTGGCAAGGCTAAGGGAACAGTCCTCACACATGAGACAGCATCAGAGGAGGAATGGGTTCCTGGCATTCCCTTCTTTAAAGGTTGGAGAAACTGAGTCACCTGGTGGGGATGTGCCCGGCCCAAAGCCACACAGCCACTGACCCTAATTGTGCTCCTTCCCTGACCCCTACTCCACAGTGTGGTCTGAGGCCCAGAAGTCTAGACACAGCGAGGAGGTTGTGAGGAATGCAGACCCCAAGGTCCCACCGTAGGCCTCCAATCGGAAACTGCAGTGAGGAGACCCTGGGTGGTTCCTTTGTACTCTGCAATGTGAGAGACACTGCATGGGGGACCTTGTCTTTCTAGTCTACAACATCTGTCCTGAAGATAAGAAATTACAAAACTTGAAACCGCAAGGCACTGGGTTTTCTACCAGTCACCTCAGCAGGGGTCCTCTAAGACCCAGGGGAAGCGAATGGAGCCAGTACTTCTGGGACCCAGGTATTCATGTCACCAGCGACCTGATGATGAACCACTTTAGCTCTGTCCAAGCCCAGGAAGGTGACACTCAAGATAGGGTGCAAAGCCTCCTTCCCCACAGCCACTGGCCACTAGAGGAGGTCTAGTTGCTTCTAAGGACTAAAATTGGCAGTTAGCTATGGACAGCGGCACTTAGGGTGGGATTTCCTAGCGCCAGAGCCCTGAGCAGCCAAGCACAGCATGGGTGAGGACTAAAGACCGTCTCTGCCCTGCACAAGCACCTCCCCAACACTGTGTTTCAGCTCTCCTCAATCCCGTAGACAGTGGGATGCTTCAGGGCTTCCCACCCATTATTTCAGCTCCAGGGGGACCCTGTCTGCTACTGTGAAGATCTGAGGCTGGAACCTCTCAGTGTGGATGCTATGGGATCCAGACACATTTTGGTCCTGCTGGTTGCTGGTTCATGTACCCATTCCAGAACCTGGGGTCAGTGGCACTGGACAGAGGCAAGGGCAGGGCTGGAGCACTCAGAGAAGACCTGGGGTCGGGACCACCCCAAGAACACATCAACGGCCTTTGGTTGTCTCTTATTATTCTCCTAATATGAGCGGCCTACAAGGTGAAGGTAGTCCCACTCTGGCTGGGAAGGTGGGGTCCTTGATTCCAAGCACACACCCAAGACTGTGGCCACCACCTTCAGATCAGGAAGTTTTACAAACAATCTCCTTCCTTTCCCTTTTCAGGTATAGTTGAACACTCGCTCTTTTAGAAGCTTAGGTACCGGGCTTGGGAGAACTTTGGCCAAATTCAGTCTTAGACTTTCTTTTGAGCAGTGTTTTCAAGAACATTATCCCCCCTGCCCCTGAACTTCCCTCCATCCCTGTCCCTTTCCCTCTGTGAGTACATGTGTGTGTAAGTGGGAAATACATCTCCTTCAGCAGTTCCGATGAAACTTTTCTAAAGCCTGAGTTCTCAATGCCCTTTCAGGCTTGCTATGAGACTGTAGGCAACTTCTGGGCCACTCCGGGCCTTGTGTAAGAGAAGGAATACATTTAATTGAGCCCCTTCTGGACTAGTCTTGGAAGGGCTTTAGGGCCCCTCAAAGACTTCAAGGGGCCAATTGTAATATTTTATGCCTGCAATCCTAGCCCTTGGGAAATGAGTTCTAATCCAGTCCAGGCCATATAGCAAGCGGCAGCCAGCCTAGGCTACACAGCAGGATTCTGTCTTAAGGGGTGAGGGGATGGGGGAGTTCAGATAGTGGATGGTGTCTGAGGGATGGTCTAATGGTGAGCTTCTTGTCTTGATACCTAGTCAGCACAGCTCTGCTACAGTCTGTTCTATAATGGGTTCTGGCTGGCTTTTGTTGACAAAATGTTCTTCTAAATGCACAGAGAAAGTTCTAGAAGATCTTCATGGTACTTGCAGCTATAAAAACTTAAGGGTGCTTTTGCTCCATTTGGTGTAACTCGGAGCCACCCAAGACTGAGGCCCTTGGGCAGTGTCAGCGCTGAGTGGAGGGATGCTCCCCATCAGCTGCCTGAGCCTTGGAAAGATGAGGGTCCAGATGTTCCTCTTCTCTTAGTCTGTAGCTGTCCCCATCTGTTTCTCCTCGTCTTTCTTCTCTCAGCCAAGGCTCCCATAGGAAGCAGCAGTGGCGGCTGAGATGCCATCAGCCTAGTTCATCATGATCCTAGAGAAAACCTATATATGTGGCCCGCGGCCAGGGAGTAATTAGCGGATGGCTATGCAACCCCTGTGAGGCTTTGTAGAAGCAGACACTCACTTCAGGAGAGAGCCAACAATTCCTCCCTCCAAGATGGCTGGCCAGAAGCCGTGAAGACAGCAACACCCACTGACTCAGCAATTTCACTAGCAGTGCCCACTGACTCAGCAATTTCATGGCTGGAGACTCACCCTGAGGAGATGCTCCGCAGAAGGACCAGGCCATACGCCGGTCCTGAAGATGCTCTTTGTGGCATTGCTCGAAATAGCCCAGACAGGGAACCACCCAGCTAGCCTGCAGTAAGGAAGCATCAACCGCAATGAAGAGTATGCACCCACTAAGAGCCACATGTGCAGGCCACGGAGAGCCACGGACTTGACGTTGATGATACAACAGAGGGAAACAGAGCAGCCCAGGTCAGTTAGGTCCTTTGTTTACCCACTGCAGGGGACCGGCAGACAGGAGAAGAGCTGGGTTGGAGCAGTGTTATACTATTCCGAGGGACTTGTTCTCTGAATCGCTTAAACAATCATTGTTTACTGTGGCCTGGGTCAGCTCTGAGGTGGGAGGGTGGGGGGAGGGGCAGAGAATAGGAATGCATTTCCTGTTCATCTCCAGCTTCAAACCCAATGTCTGTTTCCCCCAATATCCTTCAATTCTGTTACAGCGTCTCGTTCCAACAACAACAACAACAACAACAAAAAACCAGTTAAGGAAAGAAGGAACCCAGAGAAGGCACCCCCCTCCTTCTGGGACATGGATGCCACTCCAGGTGTCAAAACCACCTCCAGCCACTTCACATACACGTTAGAAGAACCAATGAATTATGGTAGTGACATCTTGGTCTTATAGCGTCTTAGTCTCCTCTACAGCAAAAACAGTTTTTAAAAACCCTTGATTTGTTTTTTTTTTTAAAGGGGAGGGGGGTGAGTGGAGTTAGGACTTGTTACTAATCTTGCGGCCGAATAATTAAGTGCGCCTAATTCTGAAAGCAGCGAGCTAAATTATGCAGTGCCGAACCAGACAGCTCCCGTACCTACACCGTCTCGTCTCCACCGGCATGATTTTAGCTTTGCAGCTCAGAAACTCTGCCAGGAAACCTAATAAAAGGAAGCAAAAATATTTCTGTTTCGACCAAGCTGCCATTTGAGAAAGACTTTTAAATATGTTCTTCTGTATGTGTAAATCTGACAGCAGATGCATAATGAAAGCCCCAAGGGAGAGCTTCCTTTTAATCTGCTCAAAGCAAACCAATAAAGCATCCTTTAAGATGTGAGATGATGGATTAATACTCTTTGGACTCTTCTGAATTTCTCCAAGCCAGAGTGTTGCTGCTAAGAACACAGTTGGGAACTAGAGGAGTGAGGGCCACGGTCCTCATCCTTGGTTCACCTGACGCCAGATGACACAGTGAATGATGGATGGACCAAAGGCCACACTTGCATCTGTCTTGAGTGCTGTTGCTTTGGGTGTTCATTAAATGGAGGAATGCAGATACAAACATGTTCACACTAAAATAAACTTAATCCCACCCTCCCCTAGGGAATATGTCACAGAGAGTAAAGGGGAAAAGTAGTAATTACCCAGGGTTTCAGATCTGTGTGAGCAACCAGGATGAATACTTTAGGGTACAAAGTGGACTTTTTAAAATGTCTTGCTCGAGCTACTCAGACTTTTTATACATCCTCAACTACCGCTGAATAATTGCAGGCACATTTCCCCGTGGGGTCTGGGCTGTGTGAACATGTGTGTGTTTACACAGTTGCAAAGTGCCCAGCTCGGGATACGGGGCCCCGTTCAGGTCAAATGTTAGGACAAATCTTCCCTCTCACTGTGATGTTCCATCTGACCTTGAACACACATGGCCAGATCGAACCTCCCTTTCTGCTGCTACTACTGAAGACCAGTTCCCGCCCTTTCTGTTAACCTCCCCTGAATACATGCTCTCGAGAGTGAGGATTCTTAGACCACACTTCTCCAGAATGTCCCCTGCTTGCTGGGGCCTGTTTCTGATTTTCTGTAGTTTGTATTGGCCCTTGCCTGCCTAAGGCCTACAGCTGCTTCTAACTCATCTGCCTGGAACATCTGTGCAACCCTTCAAGTTTTTTTCTGTATTTAATCAGTTGCTGGCCTGACTAGCAAACTTGCCTTAGTATCAGATTTATGCATGCATACAGGCAGATAGATAGACACACACACACACACATACACAGAGAGAGAGAGAGAGAGAGATACACAAACAGATACGCATCATTAATATTTCAGTCTCACATAAGGATATTCCCACTGCTCTATGTATGAAATTACTGTAGTATACACCACACAAATTCAGCTCTGGATTGAGGTGAATCCCTCATAACTGTGTGACCTTGTATAAATCTCCTAACACTATACCACACAGACTCCTTTTTGTTCTGGTCATCTTTAGTGAGGATGGATCAGACATGCTGCATCTCAGCTGCCCCTGTTGAGAGATGCTCAAACCCCTGGCATGCAGAGCAAAAGTTAACCTTTCAAAACATAGCACGGGCCTGGCACACAAAACACTTCACAGTTACAAAATGAATGAAGGGATGTCTACACTTAAACTATACGGATCATTCAGCTGAGCCAGATAAACAACAACAAAGGAAATGCTCCATCTCATTAGGCGGGATACAGAGTTGGACCCCTGAATTCCACACTGTCGCATGAACCACACACCCTGTGAGGATCGTTGATCAAGTAAAACCCAGAACATGATAGTTTTCCTCTTCCCTGGATGAGGTGGCGGACTGGAGATCCTCCACTCTGCATTTATGGCTGAGCTTCAGTTCCCTGTGTGACTGCATCTGTAACTGCATCAGTAATAATAACAAATGGACATTTGACAGGGGGCGGGGGGGGGGGGGGGGGGGGAAGACAAGCAGAACATAAACCAAAAGATGTAGGTCTTCACAGAAATCTCAACCAAATACATTTTTCACGGAGAAGGCTGAAAGGATAATCACGCTGGTTGGGCACTCAGCAGAACTTACTTGGCTGACATAAAAGGACCAATTTAAACCACTATCCCCAAGTGTCGCGGCAGGCAGGCAGGCAGCTGGCAGAGACCACTCATACGGCAGTTTTGATATCCCTGCAGAGGGCCAGTTCCACCCGGAGCCATCTTCAGGCTGGTACTAATGTTGCCCTGCAGCTTTTGGAAGCAACTTGCCATTCATAACCCAGCCACAGTCTTTGGTGTGGCTCATCCGCACTGCCTGCCTAAATCTAAAAGAGAACATAGTTCCTTTCCGTTTGACTAAAGAACAGCCAATCCTGACAGAAGGTAAAAGGTTGAGGTAGGGAACAATTTCCAAACAAGCTGACTTGATTTTGTGCATGAAGTTGAGGGGGAAGCCCCTGAAAGAAGGACAGTGATGCTCAGGAGAGACACACAGTGAGCACAGGTCACAGGGACAGGCTCTTTGGATGGACTCCCAGCCTGGAGGGGAAGAGGATACCGGGCAACAGCTTCTGCTTATCTTGCAGCTCCATTAGGAAGCTAGAGCATGTCACTGGGAGAAAGGTACTGTGACAAAATACATTCACAGGTGTACCTTTAGGCAGAAGAAGCAACAGGGAGCGTTTACAAGACAAGTACATGTCAACAATGAATTACCAACACATGATGTCATTCTCCAAGATTAAGCATCCCTAGTACTTTTAAAGCACTTAAAAAAAAAAACCCTCTAGTTGCTATAGCAACTCGATGCAGCTCTTAAAAGGGGATTTTGAGGGGGTCATTTTATATCTTCAATCACCATAACAACATGATATATATTTTTAAAGGGTTTTTTAAAAATATCTAATTTGTGTAGACTTTGGACTTGGTCCATATTTGCCTTTTCTATTTAAAATAATCAGCTCAAGCATGACACGGGAGAAAAATGATTGGAAGCAAGGAAGTACTTTCACAGACGAGAGAGAGAGAGAGAGAGAGAGAGAGAGAGAGAGAGAGAGAGAGAGAGAGAAGAGATGCAGAGAGACATCTCCCTCTGTGCATATCCTGAACAAACCTGCTACCCCTCTCTGCCTGAGGCAGCGTAGGCAGGTGGTCCATGCCCCATACTCTGAACTGTCACAAAGAAAAGGTGTTCATATAAAGTTTCTCACTTCTCCACCCTGAAAGTACAGCCCCTTCCTCCCAAATTGCACCAGCGGAAAATGATGTCTTGGGGTGATTAGTGTGACCAGCAAGTGCTTCTCCTACCCTGAGACTAAAAAAGGAGTGGGTGAGACACAACCAAGTCTTGTCAAAGTGTGTTTCTTCTGCACTCTGCAGAGCTAAATAAATGGGGGAGGGTGGCTGTTTTACATGATGCCGAACGCCTGGGAAAAGGAGTGGGTGGAAGGGGCTGGACACAGTGGTGGCTGGACTCCGTCTCTCCAGAAGGAGCGCAAGACTCAATCTAGCTGGGGAGGAGAGCTGGGGTCTCAAGACTGCACATTTTCCCCAAGGTTAAGAAAACGTGAGCTGTTTATACCAAAAGTATAATGTAAAGGCGACTATCGCCTGGCTGTCATTGGACAAGAGGTCAAGAACTTGGAGAAGATGGAAGGGGAACAACCACGGCGAATGGTGTAAAACAGTTGAGCGGAAGAGGTGGATTGCAAATAACGGACTTTACTTTGAGGGGGTGGGGCAGTGTCGACAGGAGCAGAGAATGCGAGGAGGAAATTAAAACGCTGGGAATGGACGCAGAAAAGGCTTTTATATTCACCTGCTGAGGATACCGAGGCCTGGGTGGGGTGGGAAATAGCAGCCCTCTACACTTGTTCTCTCACCAACCCTCTTACAGAGGACAAAACCGAGGAGCAGAGCCTGGACATGGAGCGCTCAAAGTGCTTGGCGCCTCGCTGACACACAAGTCAAGTGTGATGACAGCCGATAAGAGCTAGAGATGGTCCATTCCGGCTACCGCTCGCTCCGAATGCAGGAAAGAGAAGTAAGAGGACCAGAGGACGGAGAACGAGACAGAAGTAGGCAAAGGGTGTCAGGAAGAGGGCCCAGCCTGAGATCGATGGAAAGGGCAGCGAGTGACAGACGCGCAGAGGAAAGACGCGCGGGGCGCGCCGCTCACCTATGGTCGACACCACGGTGCCCACGAAGTAGAAGGCTCCGGGGAAGTCCCAGCGCGGTCGCAGGGCGTCGGCGCGGACCCCGGCTT
>CABHPH010001089.1:0-38169 GCA_902168325.1 Peromyscus nudipes | reverse complement strand
AGAAAGAAAGCCTGCCTAAAAGGGTGTCTTGCTCTCTGCTGCTTTTAAACAGAGGAAACAAAAACGGTTTAGGTTGAGTGTGTAGCTCAGTAGTAAAGCATTTGCCTCATTCAAACGAGCCCCTGGATGACAGCACACAGCTTTAATCCCGGCACCCAGGAGGCAGAGGCAGGCAGATCCCTGTGAGTTCTGGTTTACATAGCATTCCAGGCCAGCCAGGGCTATATAGTGAGACCCTGTCTCAAAAACTACTAGTAACAATAAAACAAGTCTCAACTCTGGATCTTTTTTTTTCTTCCTGTGATGCTTTTTTGCATCTCAAATATAGATGAAAGTTTTCTACTTCACTTTTACTAAAAAATGTGCTCTGGCTCATTGTTTCCATGTTTGTGCTTTTACATGTCATTTTGAGTCTAAAACAGTAAGGCGGGGGGGGGGGGGGGGCTCAATCTCCCCAAAAGACAAGATCTCTGGCTTTCTGTTTTGTTTTGTTTTGTTTTTTGTTGGTTTGTTTTTTGACACAGGGTTTCTCTATGTAGCCCTGGTTGCCCTGGAACTTGCTCTATAGATCAGGCTGGCCTCGAACTCACAGAGATCTGCCCACCTCTGCCTCCACCTCCTGAGTGCTGGGGTTAAGGGCATGTGCCACCACTGCCCAGCTTACATTTGTAACTTTATGTGTGCTACAAATTATTCTTGTTGGCATGAATAACTTAAATGGGTATTGTGTGAATGCAAACATCTTTAGAACGATTTTTGCCTGCTACTACCTCTTTTGAAAAGCGGGTTATTCTCTCTGGTGAATTCACTCAGAGTACTAGGGGCAAAGAGCAACAGAGACCCTTCTCCCAAGTCTCTTACATCCTCTTGCCTCCAGTGATCTTCAAGATCTTTGCCTCAGACATTTTACTAAGCGTTTGCTAACAACTGTGATTTGGGCTTCCTCACTCCCTAGGTCATACACAAAAAGACTGGGGGTCCAACACCCTGGCCCTTGGAGACCCTGTGGTCTCCACCACAGCTTTTGGGGGTAGGTGGGCTACAAAGGTGGGCAGAGGTTGTCGGTCCCAGGAGGTGGAGGACCAGCAGCTCTGCCCCACCTGTCCAGGAAAGGACACAGATCCTCATTAAGACCCAGTATCATCAAGAGGCTCAAAATCCAAGAGGTTCTGTGGCAGGTTCCTGGGAACACATATGGGCTTTCCTGATCTGAGATGCAACACTCCAACCTGTGTATGCTCCTGAAATGTCTGGGTGCCCCGTGCTGGGGCCTCCCAAGGAGACCTAGAACACTGCATTAATTTTAAGTGCCTGCTGTTTCCAAGTATACTAAGCTGAACAAGGACGGAAAGATTTTTTGCAGGGAAGAGCCGGAGACTACAAATGGCTCTGTAGAGGGTCTTTAACCTCTGCTAATTAGTTGAGTTCCCAGAGTGAGGGAAAATGTATGTGTGAGGTACCTGCACAGAGCTGCAGTGAGTTCCTGCCACAGGTCTGCAGAGGGAAGGGGAACAACTGCTTTGCCTTTCCAGATGTTGCCTTCTGTTCTCTTCTCTTGGCCTCTGGACAAGGTGGGAGGAGGGCAAGCAATTTAGTCAATGAGCTAGGCCTAGCACAAGTCACATACAGTAAGCAGGGTAACTGCTGCTGTTGTTAGTGACTGTTGAGTTCGTTGTGCCTATCTTCTTGTGAAGAGGGAGAAAGCAGAAGCAAACAGTTCTTCCAAGAGCTTGTCTCCTTCCATGGGACTCCTCCAGTGGCTGGGAGCCAGCAGCACATCCACACAGTTGGGGCTGGAGAGCCAGACTCCCAACTGGCCAGTGTTGGCAGCTGTCCTACAGATCTTGCAGTAGGGTTCAAAGATATGTGATTCCCTGTGTTGGGACTTCAAGCCTGATGTCCCTTTAATAGCCCTTGTCAAATTGCCATGGCTCTCCCTGTAGATTTTCATGACTATGGACAACAGCCATTATCTGACCTCCAGGGGAATGGAGGTGTCTTCAGATTCTGGATTCTGGGAAAGAGAGTTATAAAAGTGAGTGGAACCGATCCACACCAGCTGTGTATGAGCAACTCTGTGGTGAGCCAAAGTACAGAGCCTGGCCACGGTGAAGAAAACTTTAAAACAAACGTATCCTGGGCTCAAAGACTTTTTATACACTCATGCATATGCATGTACACACACACACACACACACACACACACACACAGAGAGAGAGAGAGAGGGGGGGTGTTTGGCTTCTGAAAGCATAAAAGAATGAGGCAAAAAATGTAAAAATATCTGTAAGTGGTTCCTTTTGACTTAAGGAGGGGAAGGGGGGAAAGAAGCTGGTCAAGCAGAGGGCTTAATTTTCAAGTTGAGAATTGTAATAAAAACTTGAATTACACATGAGAAGTTTTCAAAGACTTTACCAGCCAAAGAACATGACATTGAAAATGCCCTTCCTGAGGCTGAGGGTGTAGTGCAGTTGGTAGTGTTTGCTTGGCATGCGTGAAGGCCTGGGCTCCGTCCCCAGCACCAAGTAAGTCAGATGTGTTGGAGCATGCATATGACCCCAGCACTTGGAGGGTCAGCAGTTCACAAAGTTCAAGAAGTCATTCTTAGCCTTGTGGCTAGTTCGATGCCAATCTAGGATATAAGAGACTTTGTCTCAAAAGAGGTGTCTTCCTTTTCTTACTACCTAATTTCAAAGAAAAGGCACTTTAACCCTAAAAGCATTTGGAACCTACTAAGACATTCCTAATAGAGACAGCAGCCCTAGAGACAGTGGGCCCATTCTAGCCCAGGTGGCGCAAACAGCTTGGGGATTGTGGACTCTGACCTGTTCTCTCCTTGCTCTATGACAGGGAGGGAAGGCTTGCCCCCTCAATGTCCTTTGCCAGACTTGGGACAAAGAGCTCCGGAGATGAGCAATGAAGGGCTTTAAGCCAGGCAGCCCTACTCAGCACTGATCAGCTCAGCATACATCCCAAGGACCCTGCCTTTCATGCCAGGGTGAGACTACAGCAAGCCCCACCACTGGCCTTGGGTGTGATTTGAAAAGGGGAAACCCTTCCTGACTGAAGGTTTCTTTTGACATCAAGGCATCTCACTTGAACTTCCTGTAACACTCAATGCATTAAGAAAAACCTGTAAGGAAAAGGGTTGAGTCTCCACGGGTTTTACCTGGCAGGGTCAACTCCCTCTAAACACCCATGCCCATGTCAGGAGCTGACCTCAGAAAGCCAGAGTCCAATCTGAAGCCCACAGCTGGCAAATATTTCAGCAGAACAAAACACTCTTTCCCCCTGAGGAGCTGCAGATTGAAGCCAGGAGCTCCATACAAACTAGGGATGCCCAATACCACTGAGCCACACCCCAATCTAATAGAGTAGTCTTGAGGAAAGGATTAAAAACATCTAGAGGGCTAGGCAGAACACTACTTGTGTAACTAAAGAATGGAAATGTGACACCCCAAAGCAGTGGGCTGGCCAGCCAGATCCAGTGTGAGCGAGACAAAAGGGTCTACAGGCCAGCTGTGGTGGCACGAGCCTGTAGTTCCAGCATGTAGGAGGCTGATGCAGGAGAATCATATGCTCTAAGCCAGCCTGTCCTACATAAGTTCCTAAATAAAATAGGTGGTGTTTCAATGTTTAAAAAGAGAATCTCTGGGATTAAAATGTATGCACATAAATTTATTGTAATTTTAAACATATTTTCATAAAACTTTAATTTTTAAAAGAATATGCTGCATACAATTTACAGATAATATACAATGTTTTTCATTTAAGTTCTGTATAATTTGTCATTTTTTACAGGATGCCTTTGTAATTTGCCACTCTTGTGTCTGCAGGGACCTGTGGATGAAATTCACCCGTGACCTAACACAATCAGACAATTAATGTTTGGTTACTGCTACGTTCAGCAGTCACTCGAGTCCCTGAATGGACGTGGGCTCTCGGTCAGCAGAGAACATGTGAAATAGTTCAGAACTAATTTGCCTTCTGGAAGAAAACCCCAGGAGTTTCCTTCCCATTGATAAGTTCAGAATCAGAAGTCCCATCCAGGGGGTGCAGCTGGCTTGGAGATGTCACCTCTCAGCTGCTGTCCCATGAAGGGCAGGACATGTGCCTCCAAGGCGCTTTCCAGCTCTCAACTTTCTCCTCTTGCTGACCTGGTGAATTGTTCATTTTCTGGGTAGTAAAGGCCACCTTTGAAATAACTCAAGCCTCCATGTTCCCCAGAGCCCTGGTGCTAAGACGCAACAGTTGGAGGACTATGCAACCTCTGACCAGTGCTGCCACACGCATCTTATTAGGAGGGACCACTCTAATGCCATCTTTTGAAAAACTCACAGGGCACTGCTCCAGACCTCAGTCCATCTGAGGTGTCACAGGCTATGACAGCATCTTTGCCACTCGGACCAGAACACAAAGACAGGGTGCCTCCTGTGGCAGCATCGGAAGCATGGCTTTTGAGTCTCTCATGGCTGAAGTATATGATACATGTGTTAACCGGCTCAGGGAAGAAGAAAAGGAAAAGGAAGACCTGGGGAGACTGAGAGACGGACACTTGACAGTCAGTGACTTGGCACTGAGGTGCCTGCATTCAGTCCTCACCATCCAGCTCTGTACTTAAGGGCTGGCATTCCTTTGGGTGGCAGGGAGATAGAAATAGGATGAGCATTTCAGACAAATTAAGCAACATCTGAAGGAGTTGCTGGTAGACTGGGGCCCAGACAACAATGCAGGAGAGGAAGAAAGGAAATGATGTTTTAAAAGTACCTAATACGAGGAGAATGAGGCTGAGTAAGAAAAGAGAAAATACACACATTAGTGTGTGTATGTATATAGACACACCCTATGTGTATGTGTGTGTGTAAACGATGACTGCACCTCAGTAATCACCCTTAGTGATCTATCACAAGGGACAGCGATGTGCTAGGTGAATTTTCATGGAACAAAAGACAAGCAAGCCACAGTAGCACATGCTGCTGAGTGACAGACCAACCAGAAGCATGCCAGGACTTAGAGTGACCGATCTTTATGCCCTAGGACAGTGAACTGAACTAGAACAATGCGTGGTATTTGAGAGGAAGCTTGCTACTGACAATTCATAGCAGAAAGGATACGGGTAGCCTATTCAAACTGTGAGCAGTAAACCACTATCAGTCACGTTATTCGGGGCTCTAGGAAATGATACCACTGTCCTTCACAAGTCCAGCTATGCCTTGGGACGATCGACCTCTAGAGAGCTCACAGGATCACACAGCTCCTACTATGGCTAAATCAACGTTGAGTGTGAGTGTTTATAGGAAAGTATACAATACAACCCTTGCCTCAGGACAAAAATGATGCCCCTATCAATGTCCAGTGAGTTTTCAGGATGGCTCTGCAGCAGTGAAGACTCACTACTGAGAAAAGGTGGTGAGCTCTGGGCAGCACAGACATGTCTTAAGGACTACCAGATTTGATGTTTATCGAGACACTACATTTGAGATGGACCAAATCTTTTTGGCAACTCAGCCTTTTCATCAGAACTGGTTCCCAGAGAGTGTCCAACAGCCTTCCCAGCATATTTCTTCATCAGTTTGGAAGTATCATCAGTCTGTAGCCAATCACCAGTTCAGAATCAGAAGTCAAAGGAACTGTAGACTATGTCTTTGTGTGTGTGTGTGTGTGTGTGTGTGTAGCTTTGGCACCTATCCTGGAATTCACTCTGTAGACCAGGCTGGTCTTGAACTTACAGAGATCCACCTGCCTCTGCGTGCCAAGTGCTGGGATTAAAGGCGTGCGCCACCACCGCCTGGTGACAATGTCTTAATAGCATCCAAAGTGGACTGCTGTGCCACACCCCATCCAATAAGCTATCTATCTCAGGCTCTGCAAAAGACTGTGGAACAAGTGGAACCGGGTCAAACTGCAAACAAAATCAAGGTAATCTGTGTGCCCGGCCTCTAACCAGTAGATGAGAAACCCGAAAATCTCCCTTTGGCCCGAAAGAAATCCCACCCTGGCTCTTAACAAGCCAGTTAGAGATGAGTGGAAAGCAGGAGCTGAGACAAACTGGAATCCAAACTTGTCTCAGCAGCCTGCAGTCCTGTGACAATGTGGATTCAGCCATGAAAGAGCAATCTATGAAGAGGTGAAGAAACATCCCCCGCTGTATGGGCAGACTGGCTCCCTGTATGACAGAACTGACAGGTGCTTGTCACTCATGTCACAGTGAGTCAAGAGAATATTAAGGAGCAAACTGGTTAACTAGGGCAGCTGGAGAGCTGAGATCGCAGATTTGCATCTCCTGAGGTGACACAGTGTCAGTATTCACTGTGGCACATTTGGCCATCAGCCTCCTCAGACAAGTGAAAGCCAAATGGATGAGAAGACGCTCTTTGGAGCCTTGAGGTCCTGGGCTCTGAATTATAGTTAGAAAAACTTATTTTCAAGACAAAAACAGCTGGGTGGTAGTGGCACACACCTTTAATTCCAATACTCAGGAGGCAGAGGCTGGCAGATCTCTGAGTTCGAGGCCAGCCTGGTCTACAGAGTGAGTTCCAGGACAGCCAGGGCCACACAGAGAAACCTGTCTCAAAAAACCAAAAGACAAAATTTTACATCCAAGGATGTTTAGAAATACAGCTGTGTGTCAGTGCAGGACCACCCAGGGCACCGGTCCCCAAAGACTGTATTACCTAGGATCATCATGGCCATCCTGGTTTGTCTAAGCATGCTCTGTGATGTACATTCAAGTGACAACATGGACCGACGAAGCACATGTCAGGAGCCCCTTTGTTGGGAGACGTGATTGTCTTTCAAGGAATCACATGCTCTAGGATTCTAACAGAGGGAACCAGGGTTCTTGTTTCTACAACAGCTGAAGCACATTCTCTGACTGACTGACTCCAGAAAAACAACCTCAAGACCCCCATCTCACCAAGAAAAAACAAGGCACAGGAAAAGCTGCACCCACTTAAGATTCTCTCCGCAGAGGTCTTTCCCTGAGCCAGCCTAGTGCCTAATCCAACAAGCAGAGTTAGTGGGACTTGGTCATTCTCACTGCGACCTTTAACAAAAATGCTTACCCTTATTAACAAGCACGTGGAACTTAACTCTCACATTAATTGAGAAACCCCACGTCCCGAAACAGCCGTCTAGAAAGCAACACAGAAGCACAGTCCCCTGCGTTGGCACTCACATGGCAAGGGGGTCAAGTTGCTGACTGAGCCCACAGGAAGGTGTCTCAAAGGAAGGCACCATATATGGAGTGTGGTCATTGAGAAACAGGATAATTCACCCTCATACCACTCATTAAACAACTGTGCAGTAACTTTCCAAGCAACTATCTGATGTTTTAACACACAGGGTTGCTAAAGATGTTAGAGAAATCTCTGGATCTAGGAGAATCTGGCAACACTCTCTGCAAGAACAGCAATTTTTTGAAATCTTAAATGTTAAGATACATTTTCAAACATTAAGGATATATGTGTACTGGAGGAAAAGTGTCTGGCAAGCCGACAGCCAGCCAAGGGAAAACAGACCGAGTCCAGGTTGTGGCCATTCGGACCCTCTCCATAAGGCTCTTTCTACTCTGTCTCTTGAACAGATGTATTGAAAGATTGTTCAAAACTCCCGTCACTCTGTCTCGAACTGACCTTAAAGACAGCATCTGTCCTTGGATACTTCTAAAGGGTCTATACATTTTCATGATTTCTCCTTCACTACCTCCAAACCCATCAAGTGCATTCCGGAGCACTAACTGGTTTTCCCAAGATACTGCCATGAAACCGTGCTGCCTGGCTCAGCGATGGGTCTGGGAAGCGTCCTTTAAAGCATTGCATTAGGCCAGGCAACCAGCAAGCTGAGCTGCCATGTTCCCAGCCATGTTCCTGGAGACAGCTCTATTGCTCCTTGTCCTTTCTTATTCTTTCCCTCAATAGTTACTCCACACCCACTGTGGACCAGAGTCAGGAGAAGGTGCTATCTGAGTAGGGGAACAAGAGGAAGTCATTTTAAGGGGACAACTGCAGAAAACAAACAGGAAGGAGAATCAGCTGGGGGTCAGATGGGTGAGGGAAGAAAAGCCCTACTTCAGACACCCAAGAGGAGAGCTGGGACAACAGATCCTAAGGAAATGTCTCCAGGCCAAGGGGACAGACACGAGGCTCTGAGGGGACAGAACTGCTCTGACTGTGCAGCCCAGGGATTTGTTTGCCTGCACTCATCTTCATCTTCTACAACAGCCCACTCTTCCCCACCACCAGGACCGTGTGGACCTTGACTAACATTTACACCCTCCACCCCTAGCTTTCTTTAGAAAAGCGGAAGTAAGTGTGGTAAAAAGGATGCTTTAGAAGTATGTAGGGCGGGGAACAACCAGGAGAACATTTAGTTCAACTCCTTATTTAGGATGACTAAACAAGGCTTCCCCACCTCCTTGGCACTTAGGGTAGAGCCTAAGCCTCATGCTCACTGCTTTCCCCACATCATCTACAGGCTCTCAGTTCCCGGGACAAGGTGCTCCGTGGGATACACTTGGGCCATCCTTGGTCAGGTAGTGTCTAACCACTGAATCTGATTTCTAGCCAGCCATTACCCCTCCAGGGGCAGACACTTATCAGGTGCTGCTTGGTATCAGGCCTTCAGTTGTTTGCAAGTGTCCCCCACATTCAGAGACTATGTTAGAAAACATTTTTTCTCTGTTCTTAGCTCTTGCACACTATGTAACTGAATTAAAAATGTTTAAAAATGTTCATTTAGGGAAAAAAAAACCTCATAAATAATGTATTTGTGTATATAAAAATGAGACACATCCAAAAGTCACAATTCCTCATTTACAGACTCCATAACAAAATAAGCATCATAAAAATTCAGTATTCCAAAACACTTTTTTACAATAGTTTCCATCGAAGAAGAAAATAGCAATGAATCACAATTCCACGCACAGCTCCAGCAATAATATGGGGAAGATGTAAAAACCCCACGGTGTTTTCAGATGCTGTTCTCCTCCCATACTGGAGAAGGGACCAAGAATGTACACAACCTACAGAGTCCCCGAGAAAGGGGGTATCATCTGGGATGCTCTTTCCCTCAGAGAGAGACAGCTTTCTGCAGGCGGCATCATGTATCAAACCATTTGCTTCTCTTCAGAAGGGGCGATCCTTTAGAAGGGCCTAACAATTTCTGCTTATACTGCTCGACCAGTCGGTTGAAGTGAGCTTCCGCCTTGTTTTCCTTGGCTTTTTTCTTAGGTGCCTGTGAAAGAAAGGAAACATAACGCAGTCATCTTTCTTTCTCTTTCTTTCTTTCTTTCTTTCTTTCTTTCTTTCTTTCTTTCTTTCTCCCCCCTCCCTCCCTCCCTCTCCCCCTCTTTGCTTTCTTGCCTTCTGCCTTGCCTACCTGCCTGCATTCTTTTCTGTACACCTGAAACTCACTATGTACTTGAGGATGTCCTTGAACTTCTGACCCTTATCTCTCCTCCTTCCAAGTGCCACCATCATGCCTAGTTAATTTCAAACACTAAATATCACCTTACTTACTGTCAAGACACCCAAAACAGAAAATGAGTAGGTGCACTAGGAAGACAGTTTCCAGAGAACCCTAGTTTGGACATCCTTGTGTGCTCCTGCCCTCACAAGAATTCCATTTATGAAATTTCAGAGACTAGATCTCTACAATATAATATGATACAGTCGGAAATTTCCCCCAGACAGATTTGAGCAGAACAGGATGCTAGTGACTCTTCTGCTCTTCAAGGGAAGGGAGATAAAAGCTTGACCTCAAATGCACAAGAACCCAGGACTGGAGCTGGAGAGAGGACTCAGGGGTTAAAGGCACGGGCTGCTCTTCCAGAGGATCCAGGCTCTATTTCCAGTACCCACACTGCATCACAAAACCATCTCTAACTCCAGACCTAGGGGATTCAATGCCCTCTTCTGATCTCTGTGGACCCCACCCATGTCTTTGGTACAGAGACATACATGCAGATAAGAGACCCATACACATAAGAGAATGTTTTTAATTATTTAAGAAAAAAGAGCACAGGACCATTATTTTCTATTAAAAAGAACTAGAGCTCCTTGGGAAAATGGCTCTGGCCAGAAACTGGGAAAGAAACACGTATGATGGGCCTAGAACATCTTGCACAAGAAAGCAACACTACCAAAGATAGTCAAGGGCATTTCAGAGGAATGGGTAGCCGACCCAAAGATGCTTCTGTTGTCTTAAACATAATGACTACATTTGATTGAAACACAGAGCATTATATGAAAATTTGGAATTTCATAACACACACACACACACACACACACACACACACACACACACACGTCAGCCTCACAGGCCACATAGCAGACTGGTAATAGTTCACTACTCTGAAACTGATAGAGCAAGAAGGGGGGGGAAAAAAATCAATCATCTAACCTTGTCTTTCCTATCTGTAAGATTCTCATTTCTAGAATTCTTAGAACTCTATTTTTAAGTGCAAAAGGGTTGTCTGAATTGGAAAATCAGCATTCTGTAACCCATAATGAAATAACAGGTCTACATGACAATCCACTGTTTTTAAAAACCAAAGGTAAGCAGCTAGGGGTATAGCTCAATAGCAGAGTACGTTCAAAGTCAAGAAAGGCCTTGGGTTAGATCCTAGCACTGCAAAGCAGAAAACTAAAAACGAACTGAAAGCTGCTAGGGGATTTTCTAAATAGAACAGTAAGTGGACAACTCCGACACCTACTGACTGATCTTGGCATCACTAACAGTGAACAACCAAAATGCAGTCACTAGCAAGGAAACTCTCACCACCTATGAAGTGCTCTTTCCAAGAAAACTAAATCTATTTACACCTCTAGACCATTATACCAGCTGACAGTCAATACAAGGTGCCACGGGGACAAGTTACATGATACTGTAAGGAAGTAAGGGGCTGAACGCAACATAAAATACATCCTCAAGGACAAATGCCCTGTTTCTCCAATAAATTAACAACATGGGGAACAAGAATGTGGTAAGAAAGAATAAATGCCATACGATGAAGAAAGGGAGGGACGAATAATCCAAATGTAGTGTGTGGACTTTGCTAGCATCCTAACTGGTCCTAACTAAAAATGAAAACATTTTTGAGGCAATTAGGACAATTTTAATGGGGCTATACATTAGAGAGTGTAAAGAGCTTCAACTAATCTCAGTAGATATGATAATGACATTGGTCATTAGAGACGTAGTCTGAGGTTTGTCTGAGCACCTCTCTCTCTCGAGACACATTTACATGTAAAGCAGGATTTGCTTGCAGACACTGCAGTGGGGGAAGCAGGTGCAGGGAACAGGAAAGACAGTAACTGCTCAAGTAGACTGACAAGTCAGAGGCTTACTTTCCTCTCCACTTTACTACTGCACCTTACCCCCTGAAGAGCTGCAGCCCTGCATGGAGAAGCCTACTATCCACGCAGCTATCCAGAAGTTTGCCACCTGCTCAGCCCCACAGAGTCACAGCACCCCAACCCACAGGCCCTCTGGGACTCACTTGCAGGGAAGAAGGTAACTGCTGTTTCTTCTGCTTGCGCTGGCCTGTCTGGGGCTTTGGCTTCTTAGGAGGAATGGACTTCACCTTGCCTTTGTCCCGCAACCTGAAATAAGACACCAGGTAGATGCTGCATTAAATTCTTTCTCTGGTTAATATCTTTGGCATCCTTTTCTTTTTTTACTTTTTATTTAATTTATTTTATTTTATGTGCATTGGTGTCGGGTCCCCCAGAACTGGAGTTACAGACAGTTGTGAGTGGCCATGTGAGTGCTGGGAATTGAACCCAAGTCCGCTGGAAGAGCAGTCAGTGCTCTTAACCACTGAGCCATCTCTCCAGCCCCATCCTTGGCATCTCTCAAAGAGTTTGAGAGACAAATTTCTTTTCTATATAGTTGTTTCTTTTGTTCGTTTGTTTTTTTCAAGACAGGTTTCTATGTGTAGCCCTGGCTGTCCTGGAACTGGCTCTATAGACCAGGCTGGCCTTGAACTCAGAGATCCACTTGCCCCTACTTCCCAAGTGCTGGGATTGAAGGTGTGCGCCACCACCGCCCAGCTTACACAGCTGCTTCTAAGCCTAGAAGTAGTCACTCTTCAATGGAGTACACAGCAGCAATCCTAAGTCACAATAGTTATCTATTCATTTGTTTGTCTCTGTACTTACTTATTTTTGCTAAGCCTCCTGCATCTCACCTAATTTTGGGGCCTCGGTGTGAAGGAAGCGCCAGGACCTTTCTTCTCTTCTTTCCATCAGGCAACTCCACCTGCTCCACTTCAGCCTTGGTCTGGAACCCTGTCCACGAGGTGGGCCGGGCCTTCCCGTTCTGCTCTGCAGAAGCCTGACTTTGGTCCTGGGTAGGGCTCACTGCTTGCTGTTGCTTCTCTTTTCCAGGTTCCTTCTGCTCCTTTTGGGGCTTACTGGTTACAGGTTTAGATGCCATTTTTTGCTGCAGCAAACAAGAAATTGTAAAGATGTGTTGTATTTGTTTCACTGTGCCTGCCTAAGGCACCTGATTGGTCTAATAAAAAGCTGGATGGCCAACAGCCAGGCAGGAGAAAGGACAGGTGAGGCTGGTGGGCAGAGGGACTAAATAGGGGGAGAAATCTAGGCTTGAGAGGAGGAAGGAGAGGAGAGGACAGGGGACATGCCTGGGGCAAGAAGGCAGCCTGCCGCCAGCCAGACATAGAAGCAGTGAGAGTAAGATACACAGAAGGAAGAAAGGGAATAAACCCCAAGGCAAAAGGTAGATAAAGAGAAACAGTTAATTTAAGTCAAAAGAACTAGTCAGAAACAAGCCTAAGCTAGGCCGAGCATTCAAAACTAGTAAGTCTCTGTGTCATGATTTGGGAGCTGGTTGGTGGCCTAAAAGAAAAAGCTGCTACAGTTTGGGGAGGTTCAAGAGGTACAGCTTGAAGGAAGCACATTAGTGAGGGCAGGCTTTGAGAGTGCATAGCCTTGCCGTGACTCGTTTGCTCTCTTTAAGGATGTGAGCTCTCAGCTTCCTCCTCTGGCCATGCCTGCTGTTTGCTGCTCTGCCTCCCTGCCATGACGGGCTCGTACCCTCTGGAAGCATGGGCCCAAATAACTTCCTTTCCTAAGATGCTTCTGGTCATGGTGTTTTATCACAGCAACAGAACACTGACTAAAACAACACACACATAAATAAAACAAAATAAAAAGCAAATAGTCAAGGAAGTGGATGAACACCTATGTAATGAGGGCTTATCATTTATCTGCTTGTCATGCTTTTAGTATACATCAAATACTATGAATGCTCTTCCAACATGCAAACTGTCGTGTAGTACTGATGAGCACTATAAGAATTATGGACCTCAAAATAATATCTATCTGTATGTTTCAGGGGAATATGAGTGAGAGGGTACTGACTACAAGCTGGGCAATGGTACATCTGCTCACTGAATCTCCTAAGATGAGGAATGAAGACACTATGATTAACCCATTTTACAAACTGAGGTAGGACAAGTAACTGGCCAGGGAACATGCACCTAAGAAAGGAGCAGAGCACACAGCTCTGCTCTTCCTCCTCCACACTAACTGAAAATGGTCTAAAGCCACCAGGTGCATGCTAAGACTGGAGGACTTGAGTTCAAGGCAAGCTTGGATGACCAAGGGAGACCCTGTCTCAGATGATGATTCGGAAACTTAACCTGAGTTTTGACATGGCCCCCACAGACCATACAGGAACTCATGGACTAGAACACTGGTCTGTGTTTCCCCGCTTCCCCTTCTCCTATGCAGCTCTCAGCAGAGGGACAGCAAAGGAGAAAACACCAGGGGTCTGAGGAAACTGAGTAAAACCCTCCGTGGCTGCAGCACAGATTAAAAAAGGAATTTAATTAAGATCCTTAAACAAAAGGCTGGACATGACCTCTGAGCAGAGGCAGCTCTGAGTTCTGGGTTAGCCAGAGCTACATAGTGAGATTTTGTCAGAAACAACCAAAATCAAACAAACAAGGGCCAGTCGGTAAGAATGCCCAGCATGTAAAGGCACTTGCCACCAACCCATTAGTTCTGCTCCTTGTGAGCTGCCTGTTTTTTCTTTATGGTTCTTAGTTGTTCTTTTGCAGAGCTGCCAGCTTAAGTCGTGCTGGGATCAAGAAAAATGGGCCTTGGCGGTTCATGTTCCTGGAGTTGTGTCCATTGCCAGTGGATGTCCACATGCTCCAGAAGAGAATTTGACATTGCTGCTGCCGTTGTTGCTATTATAGCAGTGGCGACCACTGCTGCTACTATTTCTGGGATTACCATTTCATAATTGGTTACTACAGCTAGCACAGTGGAGACCCTGGCAGCAAAAGTAGCTACCACAGTTAGTTAATCTTTCATTCTATTGGGCATGATAAATTTAATTCAATAGTTATATACATTTCAATTGGCTTTGAAAGTTATAAATTTATAAACTCAAGTTCCATTTGCTTTTGGGATACCATCTTACAAGGACTCCAGTTTGCAGTAAGGCTCGTTAAGGAAGGGAATGGCTCAGTTGCCGTTAGCCTACTGGCTATGGGTGGGTTAGGACTTCTGTTGGTCTTTTCTGTATTGAACACACAGATTGCAAGCCCAGCGCCACTTTGAGATCTTTGGCAGCAGTTAACTCTGCAGCTCACACATGATTAAGCCTGTATGATAATGAGTATTCAGAGACAGGTAATGTCTGGGGGGCGCGCACCCACCTAAGACAGAGAGCCTGTGTGGCCTGGGCAGGTGTCTCCATGACAGGTAAGGTGACCTGCTGACGTCCCATGCAACCTAAGTCAGAAGCTCATTTTTTTAGTAAAAGGGGGGACCTGTAGGGCCCTGACCCCCGTTTTGGGTAACTGTTGCCTTGCTTGCTGACCTTGACCTTGATATCCTCCCTATGCTAATTCCCTGCTGGGTTCCACCCTCCTGAAGGTTTAAGGGAAGTTCCTTGTATGTGTATCCTGTATATTGGGCGTTAACAGCTTAGATGCAAGATTGTAAAACATCACTTCTGTCCTCCAGGGTTCTCCCATTGTGCTGTAAACCGCTGTAAGCCTGTATTTAAGACCTCTTCCCCGCTTCAATAAATGACATTCAACATTCAAAAAAAAAAAAAAAAAGAACACCCAGCATGTAAAGGCACTTGCCACCAACCCTGATGGCCCGAGTTCAACCCCAGGACACACATGGTAGAAACAGAGTACCAACTTCCCCAAGTCGTCTTCTGACCTCCAGAAGCAATGGCCCAGGCACACAGGTGCACATATGTGTATGTACACACACACACACACACACACACACACACACACACACACACGCACAAAAGCAACCAAATCCAATCAATCAGTCAGGCTCAGTACCAGGCTGCGCTGGATCCTCAGCTCCTTTACTTTGAGTTTCCTTCGATCTTCTAGAGAGAACTCCACTATGGGTCTCTGTCAGGGAGACAATTTCATTCATAAGATTCTGTAATCTGGGAGTGCAATAAGCCTAGCTGTCCCTTCCACCACTCCTCTTGGTAAGCCTCGAGGCTGCTTCCCAGGTCTTCTTTAAATGCCTGTCTGCATGAAGTCCATCCACTCTACATGCTTTATAAGCATCTTCTTGCCTAGAGTCACCATCTATTTTCCCCACCTCCACCCAGTCCGCTTCTCTTTCCCACCATTCAACTCTCGGAAAATGGGGTCTCCCTGGAGGATGAGGCTCACCTTCTGAGACCCAAAGATTTCCGGGTTGTTGTTGATATGGCGGAGGGCTCTGAGGGCATGCTCATGTTTCTGGAACTCTGCAAAGGCATAGCCCAGGGACTGGCCCTTCATTTTTCCATGAGCTGCTTTAAGGTCCCGCATCACTCTGCACTGTGAGTAGAAAAAGAAAAAATAAGCAGTAGTTATAAATAAGAAATAAAAACTTCCAAAGAAAAATTCATTTATTTTTTAAAGCTTGCATATGTGTGTGGCCATGTGTACACATATACACATGAATACAGTGCCCATGGAGTCCAGAAGAGGGCAATGGAGTCCCTGGAGCTGGACTTGGAAGTAGCTGTGGGCTGCCAGATATGAATGTTGGGAACCAAAATCAGGTCCTCTGCCAGAGCAATACATGCTCATAACCACTAAGCCATCTCTCCAACAGGAGGAAACTTCTAGTTAACTGCTCAGAACACATATAACTAAGAGGCACATGATTCTCTAGAATGTCATCAAGTTACTGCTGAGAATGGAGACCTCTCCAAAGAGTCTAGCACTGAAGAAAGACCCTGGAAGGAAAGAAGACCTGATGGTTTCAGATGAGCAAGACACACTCAACACGGAAAGACCATCGTTTTCCCTCAATGAGCCTCAGAACACAGTGAGTTTCAGCTCTCCTGGCCTGAGTCAGAAACCCTTTTGTGCACGTTTTTCTCTAACTCCCTAGCAGGATACAGGAACATATCCCTAGGGTCATGAGGAACGCAGAAGACAGTTGGAGAAAATTCACCATTTATACACTATTTCTCCCCAGAGCTGCTGTTCTTCTGTAGTGGAGGAGTATGAAAGACATCTGTATGTGGATACTCCTCTTTCCACAGCAGAGGATGAAGAGAAGAATGAATTCCTTACTTCAAGATACTCACTCACTTAAAATGTCCTTCAAGACATCTTACAGAGACAGTACTTACACAAATATAAGAATTAAGAACAAAAATCAATACAATGCTGCTGTGAGACATGATTCCTAGGGAGACATGAACAAAAATCTACTCACCAAAGATAGGGAACCGAGACAGACCAAGGTAAGGATCCCACCAAAGTCCAGCTGGTGAACCATGAGTTTACTGAGTGACTTACAGAAACAGAAATGACTCAAAGACAGCTGTCTCCAAAAGCCCACCCTAGCATGGGTGACAGCTCACAAGCTGGACACCTGTAGTACACTATACAACCTTCACACAGCTCCACAGCTTAGAGTGTTTCCCAGGTAGCCTCTTCCAGGCAGCTCATCAGGTCTCTGCCTCTATCAAGTAGTTTGGCTGGTCAGAGCCTCTCTGAGGTGCCTCAGCCTGTCTGAGGGTATCTCTCAGCAGTCCTTACTTCTTATCTATGTTTGAGGAGCGAGAGGCCTAGTGTATCTGGTCAATTTCAGGGACTTCCTGAGCCTTTGAGTTACTTCCTAAGCTCACCCACCAACCTTCCCTCCAAAATGGAGGCTTTATCTTGGAGGAAACGGTTACACAACCAATGCACACACTGTACAACGTACAGAAGTGCACTAAACCGTAATGGGTTCGAAATGGACACACACGAAATATTGTAGGTACGCATCACTGACAGGGCTGTCAGACACGCTCTGACCAGTTAACATCCTCAAGTCATTTCCTCAATACCAAGGAATACATTTTAAAGAGGCCTGTGGGTATTAGGCACAGAGTTTATGGCTATGAAACAGCAAAGCACACCTAAAATATTGGCAATGGCATTTTTAAATATAAAGATTAATAGACTACTCTATCCCAAGTGCTACATCCAGGATTGGGGATGAGATAATATTTATCCTCAAAGAGCTCAGTCTGTCCAGAGAAACAACCAAGTTTCAGGTCAGTATAAACAGTAAGGGCTTCAAAAGAGACAGAGTTGAACCAAGTACTGGAGTGAACCCAGTTTTCTAATTCAACCAGAGACATGCATGGTTGTCTGTGCTTACCAAGGGGTATTAAGTAAGAGTCTCACATAGTTAAATGCTGTTGTAGGGGCAGGGAGGTGGCAGAATGGGTAAATGTTTGCCATGGGAATGTGAGAACTGAGTTCAGATGTCCAGAACCCAGGTAAGAGCCAGGCATGGTGGTGTCTGTAATCTCAGAGCTCCTATGGTGGGGTGGGAAGACACACTAGAATTCTGTGAAAAGAGAAGCTCTAGGAACAGTAAGCATGGGTTTGCAGTGAACAAGAGAGCCTGTCTCAAAGAAGGTGGAGGGTGAGGACCAAATGAGATGCAGCTGTCCTCTAACATCTACACGTGTGCCCTGGCATGTGCTCTCATGTTCTCTCTCTCCTCCCCCTCCTTTCTCTTCTCTTCTCTTCCCTTTTCTCCTCTCCTCTCCTCTCCCCTCCTCCTTTCCCTCCTTCTCCCTCTCTCTCTCACTCATGTGTGCATGTCCACACACCCACACACACACCCACACACACACAACATTCTTTTCGGAAACAAACCACATAAATTGTATTCTCTGCAACAAAATTCACATTACAACACCTATATAATGCTGAGCACACAGCAGGTATTGAATAAATGCTTGCTAAATTAATTCATGACAGAGATTTCCTCACATTTTGCTATAATTCAATCAGACATGAAAGACAGTTCTCCAAAGAAAAAAATAAAAACAAGAAAACTGGCAAACTCAACTTTGCATGCTGAGGCATTCAAAAGCAGGCTGGCAGCATGGCCTGAAGTGAATGCTCATGGCTGCATGGCAAGGTATCTCTCACCTCCTTAATGCACACGCCCTTCTCCCCTCTAGTGGCATTCAGCAGCAGCCTCCTGAGTTGTTTATCATCCACGGCCTTCGGCAGATTGTGCAGGCAAAGCCTGGTCTGGGAGACAAAGATGTTCTGGTTCTTGAGTTTCTGATGTTTCAGTAGCTCAAACTGGGAAAGAAGAGAGACAAACTCTTAACATACAATACACCCATAAGGCAGGCTCCTAATTCCCTGAAGAATCCTAACCCCACCCCACAGCCACAGATGCACCTGCTGCCTTACAATGTCAGCAGGGAGAAAGGCAGACTCAGGGAGGCAAGACAACCAGGAGCTCAAGTCAGATCTGAACCAACGTCATCCAACTAGAGAAATCAAACGACGCTCTAAGATTCAAATTTTCATCTATGAAAACGAAACTGCAGATTAATATTTAAGTCTTAGCACTGACATGAGCCCAAATTAGATTTCTTTTTTTAAAAAATGCATAGCTCGAAATGTGGCCCAGCACAAATATTCTTTATTTTAAAATGTTTATTTTTATTGGTTTTTCAAGACAGGGTTTCTCTGTGCAGTCCTGGCTGTCCTGGAATTCACCCTGTAACCAGGCTGGCCTCGAACTCAGAGATCTATTTGCCTCTGCCTCCCGAGTGCTGGGATTAAAAGCCTGCACCACCACCACCCAGCTTAGCACAAGTATTCCTATAATACTGAAGTTAGCATCTATGCTCAGTCCTCACCTACCCAACAACTAAGTCTAAGTACTTCCTTCCTAAAGAAAATAAACTTACCTTTTATAATGCACATAAATAACTTAGTAAGCTTTGGCTAGCAAAATTAATTCTAAAATTCAGTACATTTTATTGCACTACTTCCCCAAAAACTATAATATCCAGATGTTCACTACTAAAAAAAATTGAGAACACTACTATAAAATCTATGCTGGAAAGACATATTGCTTTGGTAGAGGCAGTATAATATAGTACATTTACTGCTATATCATTATAGTATATACTACATAATATATAAATATATATTTATAATGATATATAAATAGACTATATCAGTATAGTATATTTGCTGCTATATCATTATAGTGTATACTACATAACATATAAATATATATTTATAATGACACATAAATAGACTGTATCATTATAGTGTATTTGCTGTTCACCATCTCCAGAACTTTACGGTTCCACAGCTGCTCTGTATCTTTACCATTCTAAGTTGTAACTTTATTATTAGGTGTGTCTGTGTGTAATGTGTACACACTTGTGTATGAGGTAGGGTCAGAGGACAACTCTCAGGGATACTCGGTCATCAGGCTTGTTCAGTAGCACTTTACCCTCGGAGCCGCCCGCTGGCTCTGGGCTGCCTTTTTTAAGGTGAGCTGCATGAGCTGGACACAGCCCCGCTGGTGAAGAGCCTGCACAGCACACACAGCATCTGAAGTTCAACCCTCAGCACATGTACCTGGGCATGATGGAGCCTGCCTGTAACCCCAGTACTCAGGAGGTAGAGAGGGAGGAGCATCGGAAATCGAGAAATATTCAGCCCGAGCTACATGAGACCATCTCAGAACAACAAAAGTAAGCTATATGTACAAAAGTAACAACTGCCGAGAACATCACTAAGCAGCAAAGGGGTCAGTTAACAGTAGAAACACCTACAATATGAAGTTGTTCTACAATAACTGCATAATCTGGAGATATTAACCCCTCCCAATGACATCTTGGCTACTCTTTCCAAACCCCACATGCCCTCCTTTTCCTAGTAAGCCCTGCCCACAGAGCTTCCTTCCTGTTGTTCTACGTTTACTCTAACAATCCCACACAGCCCCTCCTCTCCACCTACTGCACGATCCAGCAGCAAGCTATTCACCACACACGTGAGTATATAGAAAAAAAGGAAAGACTGAGTTCTTACACTGGCACAGAATGCTGACACATTAGGAGTAACGTCCAGTGACTTCTCCTCCCCTGTGCGCTTCTAACAGGGTAAAATATGGTCTTTATACACAGCTCTTCATGAGCAAATGTAGCAGCAATAGTTGCTTCGGATTCATTTACAAAACCATGGAGGGAACCTTCAGGCTGGTGCCTGATCTACCCACCCGCTCTCGTTTGGCCATATCTGCAGCACTCACACCCTCGGCAGCCTTCGTCCCAGCACGGATCACTGCAGAAAGAAGGAAAAAGGCCAAGATGTCACCAAGGGAATGTTCACTGAGCAACAGGAAGAATGTGATTTGAATGATGCAAACTCTTTGAATAGGGCCCTGAGGACTGTGTTGGCCAGTTAGTTAGGTCCAAAAATAGCTACAGGGCTAAGTTCTAGACTTAGACTTGCTCTGAAGACAAACTCTGAACATTTTGTGATTTTCTTCCTTTCTGCCTGCAAAACAGCATCATATTCATGCTTCAAGTAAGACAGAAAGGTATGGAAGAAGTTCTGAAAGCAGCTATAATCCAGGGATCTGGAATACAGAATGTTCCACCAACAATCTGCCCTGAAACTTAGCTGCTCCCTGTGCACCTGAGGGCCACCACTCAGCAATTAGATAAGCCACCATAGAGGAGAGCTATGGTTTCACAGGCCTTAGCGCCAAAGCTGATGGCCTAACATTACTAGTTGTTATTATGCATCTACATGAGAGTAGACTGATAAATATCAGAAACTCTAGAAATTTTTTTTAACTTAAAACTAATTTCTCATTCTTTTTTGACATTAAGAGAAAGGTACTAAGTAAATAATCCAATATTTATTGGATTATTAATCCAAAAAAAGTAATTTCGGTTGTATTTTTCAACATCTTTAAAAAAAAAAAAAAGCAAACCTCATAAGAAGTGAAGACAAAAGGGAGGCAATCTGAGTTTTTCTCCTTTGTGCTTCTAACCCTATAACGGAAATATCAAAGCACCAGACAGAAGAATGGGACTGACTGGTCTGCAAAGTAAATGGGTAAAGGGTCCTAACCTCTACTGGAGTGGAATAGCAATAGAACACTGTAAAGGAGGAAGTGTGGGGTCTCATTGGAAACACATCTCAAAACGTAATTGCTGGCTCGCTCGCATGTCCCAGGGCCGGCTACTTAGATGCCTGGTTCCTATCTTCTTCCACTACTCACAGCCTTCTCGGGCCAGATAGAGGTTCCGGGTTCCAGTTGGCTTCTTCACCTTCTTTGTTTGGAGCTTTGCTGCCTCATCCCGGGTCACAGCCAAGTCGATCCTGAGCAGCCGGCCATCCAGTTTAAGCCCACCACCCTGAAACATATTGCAACCTTCTACTCAAATACTTAGCAAGCAGAAAGTACATAACAAAGAATATCAAGAAAAGGGAATCATCATACTGTAATTAACCTGTGAAAGCCAGGCCACAGGATGCATCTGCCTGGCTGGCCACATATGGACTCTTGAGATTCACTCTAATTTTTACAAGTGTATAAAAGGTCACATGTGTACTTAAGACAATCAGCAGTAAGGAGTTTACAGTAGTTCTAAAGCAGGCCTAAACTGAGGAAAATGTTCTGTAAACAAATGTTTAGTATTCTAAAGCTAGTGAAAGGTAAGAGTATTTAAGAGACAATGACAATACAGGATAATATCTCAAAAATTGCATACATCATTTAAAAAGCACAGAAAAATTCTCAGTATCTACACTTTGTCAAATGTGCACCTAGTTTCCCAGATGCTACTAATACCTTCTTTCAGTCTTTAATGTTACTAGCCTAGAATAGAGGCTGATAGACAGACAACAATGAATACTACAAATATCAAAACTGTTTCCTCACTTAAGAAATATGAGTAACTGCATTCTTCTCAATGGATAAATAATTAAGGCAGCGCATGCAAAGCTCAGTGCTTAAATACACGCTAAGTGCTCAAGTCTTCACTTTAGCTACTATGTCCTAGGCATAGAGGAAGGACATACTTTCCTTACCTCAGCCTCTGCAGAGGCAGCTGCAAGGCATTTCTGAGCTGCTTCCTGAGTCATGAACTGCGCGAATGCACATCCTGCACCAAAACACAAAACTTAGTGAGACACTCCTCACTTTCACAGTAAGCAAAAGACACTGAAAATACCACAGCCTGACACAAATGGCAGGACTAAGCAGCATCGACGGGACAGATACTATGTTGAGTGGTGCAGGATTATAGGCAGATACCATCGTATACACATCTGTCCTTAGCATTTGGTCTCATCAATTATCTCCTTAATAATACCCACATGAAATGACAGAGAAACCCACCTAACCACTTAATTCAACATCACGGAAGAGGAGGCAGAACTACTGAACCCTAAAATTATATCTCATGGTCTTAGAGTCACCTGGGGGGGGCATCAAATAACACCCAGATACGCCTCTTGGGGTTAAAGAGGCTTCTATTATATGAATATCACAGGAAAACAGTCATGAGATCAACTGATGGCGTCTTCTCTAGACTCTTTATAAAGCATGCCTTTCATTGGTTAGATGTAGGGCCAATTATCTAAATGATTTTCTACTATGGATTAAAAGCAACTCTGTACAAGTTCACCTCACAGTAAATTTCAAAAAAATATGTTTCATAATATTCTGTTGGTATACTTTAAAACTCAAAAAGAACTCTCTCATTGAAAACACTACCATGTCTCCCAGAGTAGGGCATTATCTTCTGCCCTGTACTGGAATGAATCTAGGCAGATTAATCTGAAGTATACATACAATAGGCTAACCCAAGGGTCACCATCTAAAGACCAAACATCTAGAGTCAAAACTTTAGACAGGGTCAAGTGTTCTGTGTTCCCAACCCCTCCCACCCTCTATTCACATCTCTTTAGGCATCGATCAAGTAGCATCTTCCCAAAAACAAGAAGTACACTTCAGGAATCTGGACTACCCTCTACAGCACAGAGCACTAACAGAGATAGAAGAACACAGTTCAACCTCAGAACCCATGGGCTATGCATTAGTGGAGTCAACCACACACAGAACAAAAATACTTGGGGGAAACAAACTGACTAAACTGAACATGTATGGACTTGCCATTTTCTAAAAACAATGTAACAACAACTTATCTTGTTTCTCAGGAGTGTGCGTATATTGACACATTTTTATGAAAGCATCTCTTGACTACAAGGAGAACAAACTTTTCCCAGGCCTTGCCATCAAGTCAGTAATGTGCCCTGAGGTCAGCTCAGACTGCTACTTACCCCTCTCCTACTGTGTACTTCTTTCATCTTAACCGACTTGAAGGAAACATGCAACAGACCTTACTGGGCCTTGGACTTCCTACACAGCTTTTACAACCTAAGCTAAATGCATAGCTTTAACCTTAAGTTATATGCTCTTCCATGCCCTTGACCCAAAATAGTGTGTATGTATGTGTGTGTGTGTGTGTATGTGTGTACGTGTGTGTGTGTGTGTGTGTGTGTGTGTGTACTGTACTAATCATTTGCTGAAATCAACAAACATGCTGGAAGCAACCTTAAACATTATGTTATAAATGTTGAGAGCAACATGTAGGCTGATAACATCCGTTGCAGTTTTCTTGCTATACTAGGTCGGCTGGAAGGAATAAAGTTACTTCTTCCCCTGTCAAAGATTTCTATAAAGAATCCCCCATTACTTCCCCCATGCCATGTTTTCTGTGCTGTTCAAAAAAATATGAGGCAAAGCCCTTTATTAGGGACAGACAGCAGATACAGGAGAAGTAGAGAATTCATATTGGGCTTATTCATGGTCAAACTAATCCAAAAGGAAGTTGTTTTATTTTCATTCCTTAATGCGTATTGATCTAGAGATTAAAGTATATGGGAAGAACCAGGCGGTGGTAGCACACACCTTTAATCCCAGTACTTGGAAAGCAGAGGCAGGTGGATCTCCAAATTCAAGTGCTGTGGGATGGTCTTTCTGTACACTGTGAATTGTTGCTACCAATGGTTAATAAAGAAGCTGCTATGGCCTATGGCAAGGTAGAAAAGAGCCAGGTGGGGAATCCAAGAAGAGAGACAAGGAGAAGAAAGGCGGGGTCAGAGGAGATGCTGCGAGTCGCCCAAGGAGGAACAAGACGCCAGTAGACTGTTAACGACGTGGCCAAGAGGCAAAATATAGATGAACAGAAATGGCTTAATTTAAGATGAAAGAACTAGCTAGTAAGAAGCCTGAGCCATAGACCAAACGGTATTTAACGACATAAGCCTCTATGTGTTTATTTGGGACCAAGCAGCTGTGGGACCAGGGAGGGACAGAGAAAAGTGTCCATCTATATTCAAGGCCAGCCTGGTCTACAAAGTGAGTTCCAGGACAGCCAGTGCTACTCAGAGAAACTCTATCTGGGAGGTGGGGGAATACTTAAATTATGCTTTTAAAATCAGTAACAATTAAGATTAATAGACCAAAAAAGAAATCTAGCACATCAATTGCAGACTACATTATAAAAGTATTAAATACCCTGCTACACTCAAAAGGAGACAGAAGTAAAACAGTATCATGCCTGTACTATGAGCATTCTAAGAAAGTCTAATTGGACATTCTAGAAAAACCAACCAGAAAGAAAAAGGTCCAAGAAGTGTGACTATTAGAGCTGAAGACATTTATTACTCTAGCCATTTTTCAGGTAAAAAACCTAAGCTCACAGTGATTAAATAACTTTCCAAATTGGTATGTGACTAAGGAGAGTTTCATCCCTAATCTCCAAGAAGCTGTTCAGTACCGCCTTAGATCATTTTAACTGAGTAAAAGTAAGAATTGATCAAATCTTGTGTGATCAATTCTTCTCAGCTGAAAACTAAGGTTTAGAATGGACGTTCTTAACCATGGATAAACTCTTGAGCCCCTCAAGCCCTCAGAAATAGCATTCTCCTGAGGGGTGGGCTTACAGCACTTGCTGGAGCACAGAGGAGTCAAGAGTCCAAACACATGAACGCAAGGCTTCAGGTGGTTTACCTTTCCCCATCAATGGACTGGAGATAGGAGACCGAAGCCACACCCTTTGATATTTGTGAGGGTGTTTCCACAAGATTGAGGGGAAAGATCCTCCCTGAAGGTGGGTGGCATTCATGGTCTAGGGGCCTTGTAAAATCAAAGAAACAGGGGAGAGTGAGCAGACCCCTAGTTTCAACCTTTCTCTGCTTCCAGCCCCACTATGAAAGAGCTAAGCTGCTCTGCCATGTCCGCACCATAACAGATGAATCCTCTGAACCAAAGCAAAATAAATCCTGCTTTCTTTATGTCAAGTATTTTGGACACAATAATGGAAAAGTTAAGCAATACGCAGCTTGAGCAGAATGAATGCAGTCCATGAAGTCAAAGATTACAAGTGGACTGATGCTATGTATGTGTCTATGTTCATATTCTAATACCCAGCGGTGTGCTAGAATGAATGCGGAACCCTTCGGAGTACAGAAAAAACAGCATTAGAGGACACTATCTCATGCACCACTCCTGCTGCAGTTTTCCTTCTGACTGATGCCATGCAACAAAGTTTCTGTCAGTTTCTATCTCTAACAAAAGCATCAGAGAAAAAACAAGTTCCCCATTAATTTTGAGCAATGTAGAATATTAATACCCATGAGATGCTATCACATTTGAAATGCAAAGGAGAACAACAAATGGAATTCATTATCTTAAAGTAAATAAGCAAGAGCTTTAAAGGCTGAGGCAAAATTAAAGCTGGCAGAGCCATTAAACTGCTGACTTTCACATCATGGGAGACAATTTCAGAGTGTCCTTGGGCTTTTCCGGAAGCCAAGAAACACTGGACAGACTGTGTAACACCCAGAACGGCGGAACGGATGCTCTTTCCTAATGCTGGGCTTGGTCAGCTGAGGGCAAATACCTTTAGAATGCTCCGTGTCTGGATGCAAGACAATTCGGACATACTTAAGATCACCAAATTGCTGGAGGACCTCCCCAAGATCGTCTTCTTCCGAGTCAAATGAAAGGTTTCTATGGAACAAAAGCAGGCCACAAAAATTTTAATGACAAAGACCTTGAATTTCAATATGAGGTGCACGAATTAGACAATCAACTTTGATGGCTCCCTGTTTATAACCATTCTCCCTTATTCAAAAATAGCACCAGTACACAAGAGTGGTCCCTAGTGGCTAAGCCTCTGTTGTATGATTCTGTCCCTTTGTCCCAACTTACTAACCTTCCAATATCAGATTCTCTCACCTGGGAATTTAAAACTTCATAGACAATAAAAAGACTAAAAGTTGCAGATACAGATTCCCTTCCAACGAGGAGCAACACAGCTGAGAGACCCTGGGATGATACAGATATGCTGTATCGTGACCTGGCAGTTATGTAAATACACACACAAAAGCTCTGCCTAGCTGTATCCTTAGAGTCATATACTTCATATACGAAATACTTTGTGCCTTTACTTTTTTAAAGATGGTAACATAGAGAAAAGGCCCACAACCTCTAGCATGAAAGTCTCACAACTGCCCAGGTTTTCCCCCAACTTGAGATCTGCACCTTGACAACACTGACTCTGGGAGCAAACCAGAATTCACCCAACCCGTGCTCTTCTCACAGAATGTGGCGAAAATTAGTTTCTCTTTACAGCCAGAAATCTTCACAGCAGGCTAGTAAGAAACATGTCTTTCTTCTATTGAATTAGACATAGTTCCCTCCATGTTCATTATGAAATCTAGATTTCAGTTAAAATTTTCCAAGAAAACCCTTCAAAACAATATAAAAGAAAAACATAGTAAAGATGACTAGGCAAATAGAAGGGAAAAGGGGAGAGAGAAGGGCAGAAAGAGAAAGGAAGGGGGAACAGGAACTATACATGAATAGCTTTAGTCTGAGAATCTAAGGCTTTTTTTTACATATTTAAAAATTTTAGTGTGTGTGTGCACATGCACCATGAAACACGCTTGGCAATTGGAGGACAACTTGCAAGAATCCAGTTCTCTGATTCTGCGATGTAGGTCCTGAATATCACACTCAGGTTGGTGTGGGAGCCCATTTTCGGGTTCCTCGTGGCTTTACTCAGCAGGTCTGCAAAGAGAGGATGATTGGACCACGGGCCTGAGTGCAAGTGTCTGAGATGGTCTGCACTTGGCTGTGCTGGGGGAGGTCTTTTGCTCCACTCTTTGGCATTTCTATAAATACCCTAGGGCAGAGACAGTCAGGGCCTGTTGGAATAGGTTCTAGGCCCTCTCTAGGCTATCCTGTATTTTCTATCTTTTTCTCTCCACACTCTAAACCCTTCCTTCTATCTAATATTTCCTGCTGCTCCCACTAAAGAGCACTCTGGGGAAATATGGGGGTGATGGGTAGCCCCCCAGCAGGTTGTCAGATTTGGTGGCAAGCACCTTTTCCCACTGAGCCACCTCACTCACCAGCCTGCTTGCAATGTGGTAAGACCAACCCAACCTATGAAAATGCCTATCTATTAGTCGTAGGGCTGAAATAACAACAACAGGCCATAAAACCTATCTCCACCCCATATATTCCCCTGGAAACAGAAGGCATGACTTTCTGTATTTTGGACATTACTTTAAAAGAGAAGTTAGGGCCTAGGAATGTAGCTCAGTCGGTAGAGTGCTTGCCTAGTGTCCTGGTTTGCTTTCTATTACTGTGATAAAGACCATGACCAAAAGCAACTTAGGGAGAAAAAGGTTCATTTTATCTTACAGTCCATCACTGAGGGAAGCCATGACAGAAGCTCATGGCAGGAACCTGGAGCCAGAAACTGAAGCAGAGTCCATGGAGGAGCGCTGTTTACTGGCTTGCTCCCCACAGCTCGCTCAGTTTGCTTGCTTTCTTTTAAATTTATTTATTTTTATTTTATTTGTATGGATGTGTTGCCTGCATGTATGTCTGTGTACCAGGAGCATGCAGTGCCTGTAGAGGTCCCTCTGAAACTGGAGTTATAAACTGTCGGGAGTTACCATGTGGGAGCTGGGAAGAAAACCCAGGTCCTCTGGAAGAGCTGTCTGTGCCCTTACCACTGAGCCATCTCTCTAGTCTTGTCAGTTTGCTTTCTTAACAAGCCACGACCACCGCCCAGAGGCTGGGCCCTCCCACATCAATCATCCATCAAGAAAATTTCCCACAGACTTGCCCATGGGCCAATTTGGAAAGCAATTTCTCAACTGATATTCCCTCTTCCCAGATGACTCTAGCTTATGGCAAGTCAACAAACAATTATTCTGCACACCTATTATACACAAAGACCTGAGTCTGATTCCCAGCATCACCTAAACTAGGCAAGGTGGTATACATCTGTAGTCCCAATACTCAGGAGGCAGAGGCAGGAGACTTAGAAGTTCAAGGTCATCTTTAGCTACATAACAAGTTTGGAGCCTGGGATACATGAGACTCTGTCTCAAAAACATAAAGAACAAAAAGTAGGAAAGAAAAAGAAAAGTTAGGCATGAAGAGAGAAATTATCCAGGGCAAATGGTATCACCTCAGTATGTCTCCTAAAGAAAAGATCAGAACCAGTTAAGAGCTAAAATGTTTCAAAAGTTGCCACCCCAATTACAAAACATGAAATCTAGAAAGGACAAGGACTCTACCTACTAGTTACCTCCTGTTTTAAGGTCTTGCTCTTAAATTTCTCACTGGTATGTCCCTCAGATCAGATGTGCTAAACAGTCTCATAACAACTTTAGTGCTAAAGAAAGAAAGGAGAGAGGAAAGGAGAAAGGAGGAACCAGAGATGAAGAGGAGAGAGAGGAGAGGAGAACCAGGGGTGTAAGGGAAAGGCAAGTAGGCGATGAGACCGTGAAGGGGAGGCACAGCTCTGCATAAGGAAGGCCCGCACACCTGATGAAAACAGTCTTCCCTTCGCTCACATCGGAGGACAACTTCCTCTTCTTTTTCTTTGAGACTGGGGCATCTAATGTAAAAGACAACAACAAAACAAAACACAAAAAAACAAAAAACTCAAAAAGACAATGCAAGTCATATGACAAAGGACTAACTTCTTAAATATTTTATAGAAACTAATTCTTAAAATTTTAAATGGACAAAGGATATAACAAGTAAATATATTAAAAGTTGCTCAAACTCAAAGAAAAGCAAAGCAGAGGAACTGAGGGTGTAGCTCAGTGGTAGAATGTGTGTTTAACATAAACAAGGACATAGGTTCAATCCCCAGCTGAAAGAGAGAGAAAAAGGGGGGAGGAGGGCATACTTCAAGAAAAAAGATACTACTTTTTACCTAAATTGGCAAAACAAAAATGACCAATAGTGTGGGAGGAAAAATCCCCATATATTGCTGTGGCCATATAAATTAGAACATCTGACGAGAAAGCATGTACACACTCACTATACACTATATTGCATGTATATGCACATGTTTCTGCTTATAAATGTGTTAAAATGTTCTCCAAGTACACAAGAAACAGAATATGTATTCTCTCTGGGAATATGGCTTAAGGGGTTGATGATCTGGGTAAAAAGCAAACTCATTGCTTGAAGAATAAACATTAAGGTAGGTGTGATGGCTCATGCTTGGAACCCTAGCACTTGAGAGGCTGAGGTATGAAGATCTCAAGTCCAAAGACAGCATGAACTTCACAGTGAGACCCTATCAAAGAAAAAAGAAACAAAAATGTAAAAAACATTTACATGCTATGTGCATACAAACAAATTTCTGGGAAAAATGATTACTTTGGAGAACTGTTGGAATGGTGAAGAACTTTTGATTTCTACATTAAGCTCCTTTGTACTATATCCTTTAACTTCTTATTTGAGCCCCCCTAGGTTTTTCAGATTCAAAAAAGAAAATGACAGGAGACACATGAATCCAAACTGCAGGTCTCATTACCCTCTCAATATAAAAGCCTTGACTCTATCCTCACAAATAAAAAAATGTTTATTTCCTCTCTCTTCTGTGGCCAAACCAAAACACCAGACAACAGAAAGGGAGAAAAACACCCACTCCAACAAGCTGCTATTGGCCATTTCTCACTGTCTAATGACCCCCATAAAGGGAGCAACATAGACTGGTAATAGTTCTACAAAATGCTCCCTGAAGTCCTTGTTAGGAACCGAACTGTCTCTCCAAAGCTCCTACAAAAAGCCTGAACGCCTCATGCCATTATTCTTGGAGATGGAGACTTTAGAGAGGTGATCACGGCTACGTGGAGTCACACGGGTTGGAGGACTAGTTTCCTTATCAGAGGAGGAGGAAGACCAGAGTCCTGGGGTGTTTTGCTTTCTTCTCCTTGGCCCAACACATGGGGAAAAACTATGTGAAGACACTGAGCAGGGAAAGTCTGTAAGGCAGAAACGGGGCGCCTTGGTCTAGGGACATCTAACCTCCAGAACTATAAGGAAACAGATCCGTCTTATTTGAGCCACAAGTGTGTATAATTTTGGTATGGAAGCCCAAATTGAATTTATAGCTCTTTATCTCATCTCAAACTCAAAATTGTTTGTTTTTAACTCATCTACATCTCAAGTCAAAAGGTTTTTCTCAATCTATTTGTATTTAATCTGTTTATACAGTTATTCATTCAACTTAGACAATTAGAAGTGGTAGCGCCCTCAATATTAAGGCCAGGTTTTAAATTTCCTAATAAAGACTCTAAATTCTCAAATATCATTCCAAACTTATCTTTAAAACAAATAGGGGTTGGGGATTTAGCTTAGTGGTAGAGCGCTTGCCTAGCAAGCTCAAGGCCCTGGGTTCGGTCCTCAGCTCCAGGAGTGGGGGGGGGGGGTAGAAAACAAATAAAGAAATAAAAAAACTCAGAATGTAGCTCAGTTGGTAAATGCTGGCCCAGCATGCATGAAGCCCTGGGTTCAAACCCCAACATGGCATAAACCAGATACAGTGGTACACACCTGTAATCCTTGAATTCATGGAGATGGGTTCAAGATCATTCTCATCTACATAAGGGGTTTGAGGCCAGCCTAGGTTATAGGAGACCTGGCTCAAAGAAGGGGCAGAGGGGGCAGGGATACAGCACAGTTAGAGCGCTTGCCTTGCATACACAAGGTCCTGTGTTTGACCTCCAGCACCACATAAACTAGGAGTGGTGGTGCATGCCCATCACTCAGGAGGTAGAGGCAAGAGGATCACAAGTTCAAACTCATCATCTCCTACACAGCATCATCAAAGTCAGCCTGGGCTACATGAGATCCTGTCTCAAAAGAGAGGAGCGTGGGAAGGGAAAGGGGGATACAGGAATGGGGGGAAAAAGCATTGGAAAAAAGGAAAATAAAGGTTGCCTTTTTAGTAGTTAACAAAAATTTGATAGAAAAACTATTTGAAAAGAGGCCTGGGCAGAACTGGTATACATTTCTCAGTAATTTATTCAAAGCTGAAAGGCATTTATGAAGATCCCAGCAAACCTTCATCCTCTTGTTCTTCAGCACTGCTACCACTCTGCACCGTTCCTTCACCATCAACGCTACCTCCTCCCTCCAGGTCACTGTCCTCATCAGAATGGTCTTCCTCGAGGCTTTGTTCAGGAGCTGCTCTCTTGACTGCTCTGCAACAGCGCAGTTCAGATCTCATCATCTGGGCTGACACATAAGCTACTGAGCTTTACTACATACACCAAGTCTGCAGTGAAGTGGGTACAGGAAAGGCAAGAGTTTTTCCTCTCAGGAAAAATGGTATGTCTTCCCTAGTGTCTCAGAGTGGGCCTACCTCTTCTGCACTTTCACACAAGTGGTCACTGTGGACTTTCTACTTTCCTCTTCTTCATCATCATCATCTTCTTCATCACCTTCATCACCATCATCATCATCATCATCATCATCATCATCATCTTCTTCTTCTTCTTCTTCTTGCTCTTCCACCCTGCCATTCCTTTTACCTGATTCCTTATGCTTGTGTTCACTGCTCTCCTTTTCATCTGTGGAGGAAGGTAAAGGAGTTCACTGACTATCTAAAACAAGGTCACTGTAAGAGGAATAACTAGTAACTCAAGTTCCTAGTCCTCTTCAGGATTGCCTCTTGTTTTTCTTCCATTTCTGTCAGTTCCTCATCCTCAGATCCAATCAACCACAGACCAACAAAGATTGTTTAAAACCCTGTATCTGTACTGAATATCTATTTTTTGTCAATATTCTCTGGACAATGAAGAACAACAACTATTACATAGTTTTGTATTATATTAGGTTTACAACCAATCTAGAGAGGGATCTAAAGTATACGGAAGGATTGCATTAATTCTATATAAGATTTGAGCACCCAAGGATTCGGGTATCTGAGCATAGTCTGTGAATCAATTCCTCAGAGACCCCAAAAGACAACAGCATACAATATCAGCAAATATGAGAAAACAAAAAAGCAAGGCAGTCACCACCTACATTAGATTCCTCTTTTTCTAAGTTAAGCCTGAAGGTTAACCTGCCCCAGAAAGAGAGAAACAGCAACCAAACTCTTCAGACAAGCCACCATTTACACACCACAGCAAACACATTGCTCACTCTGGCCCTCCATAAACTTTCATTTCAATGTTTAATACTCTGACACTCTGGTGACTTAAAAGCATTGTAAGTTTTCTCTCTCATTTTTAAATTTTTTTAATTAAAAAAATACTATTTTATGCATATGAGAATGTTCTAACTGCTTTTGTACCTATGCATGAGCATGCAGTGCCCTCAGAGGGCAGAAGAAGCTACCAGATCCCCGGACCTGGAGTTAAAGACAGTTGTGAGCTGCCATGTGGTGCTCAGATCACCTAGAAGAGAAAGCAGTGCTCTTAACCAATGAGCCCTCCAGCCCTGCTCTCTCTTCTTAATGACTCATTAATATGGGATGGTGAGAAAAGAGTAAGTAAAGGGAAGAATGAACAAACTCAGGCCCCTCCTCACTCACACCCACACCTCAGAAGTGACTTTAGACTCAAAACATAGATCCTATGTTTGGGTATCAGCTCACCAGACAGTCCAATGTGAATCAACAAGCAGACCTGAGCCCACAGGGATTTGGAGACTCTCCAGGATTTTTTTTTTTTTTTTTTTTTTTGCTAATATTATGCTTTGGGTATCTCCAGCTCAATATTCCCACTATCCAGGAAAGCTCCAATATGTGTCGGGCACGGGGGCGCACACTTTTAATCCAGCACTTGGGAGGCAGAGGTAGGCAGATTTCTGTGAGTTTGAGGGCACACTGGTCTACATTGCAAGTCCCAGGACTACACAGAGAAACCCTGTCTCAAAAACAAAAAACCCACAAGAATTGTTTCCACCCTCGCAACCCTCCTACCTCACACTAACACAGCTTACCTGGGGCAGAAGCAGGCTGGGTATCTTTGTATTTGTCCTTTGCCACGGCCCAATCCACAGCCACAGTCCGCCCTGTCAGACAGAGAGGTGGGGGATCAAAGAGACTTTCTTCTCTTTAATATCCCTACTTTCCACCCATCAAAAGACAGTCACAATATTAGTGGAGACAAAGAAATGCCAATTCTGAGACTATTGGTGTTTCTGTGAGCCTAGCCTTCAGCTGCTGAGCCATCTCTCTAGCCTGAATAATGGTTCTTAAAGATAGAGGCAAGAAGATCTTGAGTTCCAGACCAGCCCAAACTACCTTGTAAGATACTGTTTCAAAACAAAAACAAAACTAAAAATGCTCTCAATAGCTTGCTATGGAACAATCTTTTTGTACACTATGAATATTTTTGCTCTCATTGGTCTGATAAAGGGCTAAATGGCCAATAGCTAGGCAGGTAGAGGGTAGGCACAACAAAAGAGAGGTGGAAAGGACGGCAGAGTCACCAGCCAGACACAGAGGGAGCAGGATGTATAGAAAATGAGGTCACAAGCCATGAGCCACATAGCAACACATAAATTAATAGAAATGGGTTAATTTAAGTTGTAAGAGCTAGTTAGTAACAAGCCTAAGCTGTCAGCCAAGCTCTCATAATTAAGTCTCTGTGTGGTTATTTGGGAGCTGGTGGTCCTGACCAAAAACTCCGCCTACAGTAGCTCTTTTTTTTTTTTTTTTTTGTTTTTGTTTTTCGAGACAGGGTTTCTCTGTGTAGCTTTGCGCCTTTCCTGGAGCTCACTTGGTAGCCCAGGCTGGCCTCGAACTCACAGAGATCTGCCTGCCTCTGCCTCCCGAGTGCTGGGATTAAAGGCGTGCCCACCAACGCCCAGCTACAGTAGCTCCTTTTAATCTTAACCCTTTAATAACAGAAATTCAGCTTTTTTTACATAGCCGCTACACTTTGATAATACGAGGTAAACAAAGAATTGTGTTTCCAGTTACATTGCCAAGAAGCAAAACAGACATTCTGGGAAAATGGAAATCCTGCTCGGAAGTTAAGTAGGAACTAAGCTGATCCCTTTCCATCAGCCTGGTACCTGATGATACCAAGAACAGACTGTCAGGTTAATAACCCATGGGTATTGATAAAGAGTGGTCCAACTTGACCCGGCAGTGGTGGCACACCCTTAATCCCAGCACTCAGGAACTTAGGAGGCAGAGCTAGGCGGATCTCTGTGAGTTTGAGGCCAGCCTGGTCTACAGAGTGAATTCCAGGACAGGCTCCAAAGCTACACAGAGAAACTCTGTCTGGGGGGGGGGGGGGAGTGATCCAACCAAAACAGAGGAATGTAGTCACTAATGTGCATTTATCAGCAGTTCTGTCCGGGATAGTCATTAAGAACTTCCAAAAGACACTCAAACCAAATAAAGGGAAGGCTCCTGGCATGAGTTCTTTCAAGTTTAGCCTAAGATCATATACTAAAAAATTTTCACCAGGGCTGGAGAGATGGCTCAGAGGTTAAGAGTACTGACTGCTCTTCCAGAGGTCCCGAGTTCAATTCCCAGCAACCACATGGTGGCTCACAACCATCTGTAGTGAGATCTGGTGCCCTCTTCTGGCCTGCAGTCATATATGCTGTATACATAATAAATAAATAAAACTTCAAAAAAAAAATTTTTTTTTCACCAAATATTTTAAGTGTGGTGACACATGCTTATAATCCCAGAACCAGGAGGTGGAGCCAGAAAGGTCAGATGTTCCTTGGCGACTTAGGGAACTCATGGCTACCCATTTTAGCAATGAGTTCCTAAGCAGTAGAAACATCTTTTGAACATTAAAAAAAAAAAAAGGGGGTTCTGTGCTAATTCACTCAAGTACCAGAAATAACTAGGTCATGGTATGAGTGTAGAAGACTCACCTTTTATCTCTTTCATATTCATGCCTTTGAGAGCTTTTCCTGCTTCAAGGAGGTTTTTGAACTGAATAAAAGCAAAACCACGCATCTTTCCATCTGTGAGCAAATGTATAAAAAGTTAGAGGCAGCAGCGGGGTAGCCCAGAACAGAACAGGAAGATCACAGTCGTCAGGCTGACAAGACAGTCCATAGCCTGCCAATCAGCCAACAGGTCCCTGTCCTCAAACGACAGTTTTATATCCTCCTGAACTCTGGCTTTAGGAAAGCAATGATCAAGACCAGCAGTATTGACAATGAGCGACCTAAAGACATCTTCAGGGCAATGACACTAGGACCTGGGCCTCACCACCTGTCGAGTATACTACAGGTACTGTGCAAATGTCGTAGTGTCTAGGGCCACAGAGAACACAACAAAAGGTTTATTTTCCATTCAATAATATGGAAAAATTCACATTAAACTGTCTTCATCAAATCCACACCAAACGAAGGTGCACGTACCTGGCTTCCTTGGGATATTCACCTCCAGAACAGTTCCATAGGAAGCAAATACCGTTTTCAAGTCATCTTCTGAACACTAAAGCCAAAAGGAAAATGAGAAATATTATCACAGCAAATAAATATGAAACATCAACTACTAAGTTCATTGTCTAGAAAGAGTCTGAATATTTTTATTCCTTTCTTTTAAAACTTCAAGACTAGAAAAGTGAACAACTGTGAACAGATGACAGCTTACTTTGTATCTAAGAAGCCAAAAAGAAAAAGAAGAAAGCCAGAGATGGTGTCCCACACCTGTAATCCCGGCACTCATGAGACGGAGTCGGAGGATCAGGAGTTAAAGGCTAGCCTTGGCTAGAACATTTGAGGTGCACATGAGCTACAAGAGACCCTGTCTCAAAAAGGGAAGGAAAGAGAAGTTGAACACACAAACCTCTTTCTCAGTGGTAGTTCCCTCTAAAGGAAAGCATCTTCACATTTAGTGGACTTAATAAGTTCTTTTAAAATCATATTTACTTATTTATTTAATTTGGGAAGAGGGTAATGCATGTTCATGTGTGTGGGAGGCCAACTCCCACCTTTTTTTGGTTTTTCGAGACAGGGTTTCTCTGTGTGGTTTTGGTGCCTGTCCTGGATCTCGCTCTATAGACCAGACTGGCCTTGAACTCACAGAGATCCACCTGGCTCCGCCTCCCAAGTGCTGGGATTAAAGGCGTGTGCAACCATTGTATGGCTCAGCTCCCACCTTTTAAAGGGTTCCTATGAGGAGGAGAGGAATAAGAAACTTTTAGATAGAAAGATAGTTGTAGTGGGTAGCCACTCCAGCTTTGGTCTGGAAGTTCCAATACCCAATGAGGCTTCCGTACTATTACGCCTACAAGGCGGGGCCAAGGGAGGGCCTGAAGACCTGAGATTGGGATGCACGGCGCTCTCTTGTTTCCTGGACCTGGACGCGAGAGGTAGACCGAGGAAAGTTCTCCAGAGAACACCGCCGGACTGCGCTGCGTCTCTTCCAGAACCCATCATCTACCTATCCCTTCATTTGTGAGTTACGCCTTTAAATAAATCTCCTTTTAACTACGTGGAGTGGCCTTAGTAATTTCAGCAATAGATAGTGGAGGAGACAGACACAGGATAGCTTCAGGAGGACCTGGATCAAAATCTACTGGCCTCTTCTGTCTCCTCAAAAGGGCTTTTTTTGTTTGTTTGTTTGTTTTGTTTTTTGTTTTTTCGAGACAGGGTTTCTCTGTGTAGCTTTGCGCCTTTCCTGGAACTCGCTTTGTAGACCAGGCTGGCCTCGAACTCACAGAGATCCGCCTGCCTCTGCCTCCCATGTGCTGGGATTAAAGGCTGCGCCACCACCGCCTGGCTCAAAAGGGCTTTTTATAACAATGCCAAGGGAGAGGCAAAAGACTTCCCCTTGCCAGATCAAAGCACACCGTACAGCCAAGTGTAGACCCTTCCAAACACCTGGTAAACATGCCCGTGGTCAAATCATCCCCTTATGCAGCCCTGCTGGGTGAAGCAAGCTCAGATTCTCGGACCCCGAGTAAGTTCTCACTAGGAAGCCTCTGTGGGTCTCTACATATGTGTGTGGAAATCAGAGGATAACTTTCAAGAATTGGTTTTCTTCTTCCACCATGTGGGACCCAGGGAGCAAACTTGGGTCATAAGGCTTGGCAGCAAGAACCTTTACCCATTGATCCATCTTGCTTGCTCCTTGACAAAGAGGCCCATTTTCCCAATTCAACAGGCTAAGGTTTATTTTCCAGTAATAAATACCATTTTGGTGAGGAGTTCCACTAATGAGCATGCCTTGATTCAAGCATCCTTCAAAACATGCACTTAGTTCAATCGCTTACCTTAAAGCTGAGGTTCCGGATAATTAATCTGGCTTTCTTATCTGCCACTTTGGCTTTTTTGGGCTTTGGCTCCTTCTTTGGGGATTCTGAATTTTCTAAAAGGTAAGAGACATGGGATAAGTCTGCAAACCCACTTCTAGGCTAGACATAAGTGAAAAAGGTACCAATACAGACAGCATCTGCCATGGGGTCAAGTGTGCACTATCCAGGAATACCTGAGATGCAAATGAATGACTATCAGAGTACAGCACAAAGAAAACTAGGGAGACCTAGTTTTCTTT
>CABHPH010001088.1:33573-50468 GCA_902168325.1 Peromyscus nudipes | reverse complement strand
CATTAAAGAGGAAATAAAAAAAATCTCTTAAAGAGGAAATGAAAAACTCCATTAAAGAGGAAATAAAAAATTCCCTTAAAGAAATGGAAGAAAAAACAAACAAAAAATTGGAAGAAATCAAAGAAAAAATAATTAAACATATGAAACATTCCAAGATATGAAAAATGAAATTGAGACAATAAAAAAAACATAAATGTAACCACCACCACCCCCCCATTCCCTTGTCTAACCAATAAAACAACCAAGTCCAGATGCTTATAATGCTTATAAATCTTCAGTGCCAACCAGATGGGACGGACACACACACACACCCTGAGCAGAGTGTGAGGAACTTCAGACTTACTGTGTTTGGGAAATAGAGGATCACTGTGCGGGAAGTAAGGGGTCCCGGTGGAACTCTACTGAAGGACACACACTTGAGTCCAGCCCCGCCCTCCAGACCTCCCCAGGCCTCGCAGGGGAGCCCACTGCTCTCTCCCCACCCCAGACTTCCATTTCTAGGAAAGTGTGCTGTGACCCACAGTGGGCAGACTAAAAGGCAATGCTTACCTGAGATTTCTGGTGTTGGGCTCTGAGAATAAATGGCTTAATCAGAAGCATCCACGGCACAGAGACCAACGCTATAATGACAAAGAAAGTTTGGACTTCTTGCTGCAAAATCAAAATTGGTACCAGTCACTAAGATGGCCATAAAGTATTCTTCCCGTGCATAATGGGGCTTTCTATGCTCGGAGGCGAAGGCAGGCATTTCAGCGACCCTCTGGGTAATCCAAAGCATTCCGAGTCTGGTCACCCTCACTTCCACTACACTCCTAGTGTGGACAGAGAAATGGCTAGCCTGTGGTGCTCTGTGCCCAAGGGAGGACAGAAACCACTTCTGTGTTGCGTATGTGCTATGTAGTCCTTTGTGACACTCTCACACCACATGGAGTCTTCAAAACAAGAAGTCCTGAGACACTACAAAGACAGCTCTATGCTTCTCTCGCCCCTTAAGGCTGCTCCAGGGACACAGTTACTCTAGTTCCAGAAGAAAATTGGCAGGTCACATGATTCCAACCATCTCTCTGCCGAAACCAACCTTTGGGTCATTTTATATTAAATCAGTAATTACCTATTTCCAGTGTGAGGTAATTGTTGGAGCTCTCTCTCATCCTCTCTCCCTCCTTCTACCTCTCCCCCACTTCAAGAAAGAAACCAGGAGTTCCCACACTCTCTACCTGACTTTCTGCCCCAAGTCCCCTCATGGGTTGGGATATCCACTATGTACACAGAACCAAGAGGAACCCCCAGCTTCACGTTTCCTTCCAGGTCCCTCCCCACTTCTTATCTGACACACTCCTCATCCACATTTCCCAGCTCTGAGGGGTGATTCAGCTACATTGTGGAAAGCTGATGGGGGACATGGGGCGGGGGGCGACCGGGACAGGAAACTGCTCGCAGGCTGAGGAAATACAGCTTGTGAGCCTTCCTGTTTCCTCGCCTGCTCCTGCCAGCTCAAGATCTGTGTCAGGAGATGGTCTGTGAGCAACAGACATTTTACCCAGAGGGAACATTTTACCTGCTCAACTCTTACTGTTTTACAAGCTCAAAAGAGGGAAGGGCATGTGCCCCCGCCCTGTACTGACCAAATGAAGCCCCTGCACAGGAAGGTGCTCACTGCCACGTGTCCGTTTTTACAACCAGACCTGCCGCCCCTAGATCACAGACAAAGCACCCGTATGTGCTTCTACACAAAGACAGCCAGAGCGAAGCTGAGGAGACTTTAGTGCCGGCCATTTCCTCTAACCACGTGACCCCAGACTGAGGTTATGGAAATCCCAAACCATGTCAACATAATTAATCTTCATAGCAAGCTGTAGGGAAAGCAGCCAGTTCTCTGCAGTGTTTGTTAATACAACAAGAAGCTGGAAAGCCACTCACTCACGGCAGTGCCCGGTGCCTCTTCCAGAGGCAGTGAAGCCCCGGGCCTCTCTACAGGCAGTTACACAGCAAATACTAGGTTACTCTAGGGCTGATGTCTACAAGAAAGGGTTTGTTTGGGAAGTCCAAATAAACGTTCACTCTGATGCCAGCACGGAGTAAATGAACCTTTAAAACACACTCACTTTGTGTTGTACAAGAATGATTCACTGAGTTCATTTTACAGCCAGTTCCAAGGGGGCATTTCTATTGTTTCCAGATGAAATACACTGTATGGGGAACAGGAAGGAACAGGCTGGAGGGGGGCAGTGAGGGAGGAGGGCAAATGAGAACCCAGTACAATGACATACGTGTGAGGATGCCGTGAGCAAACCCATGACTTTGTATGTTCACCTAAACACCTTCTAAGATCCCTAACAAATGCATATATTTAAACACACTGGAAATAGTAAGATATACTTGACCATCTCTGCAAGATCCACATCTGCATATCCAGCCCATCAAAAATACTCAAAGAAACTGTACTGAACACATCAGACCCTTTTCCTAGTCATTATTTCCCTAGAACTTGTACGACAGCTGTTTACATAGCATTTGCATGGTGCTGAGTGCCTAAGCAATCCAGAGAGTAAAGAACATGGCACATGGCAGGCAGGTGGGGGGGTGTCGTCTTAGATAGTCTCTACACAAACACTGTACCACTTTGTACAAGAGATCCGACCATCTGTGGGTTTGGGGATCTACAGGGGTTTTGTGTGTCCTGGAACAATCTCCTGCAGGAATTCAGGGACAGCTGTTCTTGGCTGAAGGAAATGGGGAAGACCGGAGTGGGAGCAAAGTCCAGCTGTTGGGACACACCAGCCATGGACAGAAAGTGGGAGTAAGTTCTGGCTGACTTTGAGAACCACGGACTAGCATGAGCCTAGTCCAGTTTCCAGAAACCCACCGTTCCTGGAAACGGCGGAACTTCGGTTCTTGGTTTTATTTGTATTTCCTTTCATGTGAGCCTTAGCTAGAATTTTTTGTTTTTGTTGTTGTTTGTTTGTTTGTTTTTGTTTTTCAAGACAAGATTTCTCTGTGTGACAGCCCTAGCTGTCCTGGAATTCACTCTGTAGACCAGGCTGACCTCGAACTCACAGAGATCCACCTGCCTCTGCCTCCCAAGTGCTGGGATTAAAGGCGTGCGCCGCCGCCACCACCACCCGGCTTAGAATTTGCTTTTTTAACAAAAGATTTTTATTTGTTTGTTCATTTGTATTTAGACAAGAGTTTCACTGTGTAGCCCTGGCTGTCCTGGAACTCTGTGTAAAATCAGGCTAACCTTGAACTCGCAGAGATTTACCTGTCTCTGCCTCCCATGTGAGATTTTTAGGTTTTTGGTTGGTTTTTTTTTTTTACATTTACTTACATATTTATTTTGCGTGCATGTGGAGGTCAGAGGACAACTTGCAGAAGTTGGTTTGTTCCTTCCACTGTGTGGGTCCCAGAAACTGAACTCCATCATCATGATGGCAGCAAGCACGTACCTGCTGCTGAGCTATCTTGCTTTTTTTTCAATCTTTTCAATCTTTAACACTTAAAGCTTAAACTGGAGCATTTTCCCACTGAAGCCAATCCATCTGAAGGTTACTTTTCCCTCTTTTCCTAGCCAATTTTCAGCTAAACAATAACGTCCCTTGTGCATTACCCCAGCAGGAAGAGTGGGAGCCTCGTAACGGCTGTCTGTGCCTGTCCCTTTACTTAATAGGAACGTAATGTTCTTCCCCGAGTGTTAAGACGGCTTAGTCTCACAAAGAACTACTCTCTTCAATACTCAAAGGGCATGAGAGAGATCTTACAAAACCAAGTGGGTCAGAGGAGGTTTTCGAAGCAGAGCTACCTGATGGCTGTACAGGGGTGCATTGGAATCATCGTAGTCAAACAGAAACATGCTGATGAAGTGGATGAGGATGCTGGGAGCCTTCTGGGACGTGTGGGCATCGTACCGGCACCACTTGAAAATGATCATGAAAACCAGGTATCCAAACAGGCTCAGCATAAAAATCATCTCGGGGATGAACTGCAGGATGATGTTGAGGGTTCTTCTGAAGTAACTAGGGGCGGAAAACACGCATGTAAGACAGAACATTAACAGAATGTTAGTGCTCAAGCACTCTCCCCAGGCACACAGTGTTCATTCCCTTCTTGAGCTCCTGGCAAACGCTTTATTCCCCTGACAAACACAAACGTGTATGGAGAGGAAAGAAAAGAGAAAGGGAATACCTGGGGAGTGTTTTTGCTTGCACAGATTCGGGAACCTAGGTCTAGAAAGTACTGTCTGGTGATCGGGCCACAGCTTCTCACGAAGATTTCACTCCCAAGACACATTTGAAGGCGAAATGAAGCAATAATAGACATTTGGAAGCTTTTCTGCTACTCATGTACTAAGATGGGTGTTGCCAATCTACAGCCTGTGGACCAGATGGAGCCTGGAGATTAAGAGTGATTCTAATATGGGGCTAGAGAGGTGTCTCAGTGATTAAAAATACTTTCTGCTCTTCCAGAGGACCCAAGTTCAATTCCCAGCAGCCACATCAGGTGGTTCACAGTCATCTTTAACTTCAGTTCCAGGAGTTCGACACCATTTTCTGGCACACACACATGTAACACTCTCTCTCTCTCTCTCTCTCTCTCTCTCTCTCTCTCTCTCTCTCTCCCTCTCTCCCTCCCGCCCTCCCTCCCTCCGTCTCTCCCTCTGTCTCTCTCTCCCTGCAGATCAGGATGTAAAGCTCTCAGATACTACTCAGCACCATGTCTACCTGCCTGCTGCCGTGCTCCCCACCATGATGATAATGGACGAACCCTCTAAAACTGTAAGCAAGCCCCTGATTAAATGCTTTCTTTTATAAGAGTTGCCTTGGTCATAGTGTCTCTTCACAGCAATAGAACAGTGCCCAAGATACCTAGCCTGCGTGAGGCTCTATGTTCCATTCCTAGTACCTCAAGAAAAGAAAAAAAGGGGACTGTTTTATGATCCTGAAATTCCATAAAAGTAAAAAATCCTCTCAAGACATGGTGCCAAGATAGAGTAATAGAAAGTTCACAGCCTTTTGCTCTAAGACAGAGCCCTACCAGGCTAAAAGGGAGCTCTGGAGAGGGACTGTCAGAAAAAGCCCTGGTGCATAAGGAGGCCAGTGACCACCAGCTGGGAAGCCCTTCCCACATCTTTAGCTTCTCTCTCACAACACTTTCCACAGCGCACAACATCCCTGGTTTTCCAAGGAGAACTACTTCTATGGCCTCTCAAGTTTAAGGTCACCCTACAACTGGTTCTTGCCGACAAAATGGGACCAGAAATAGTCCCCTGCCACTTTGGGCAGAAGCTTTAGGACTCACGAGTAACTCTCTACCTTTTCTCTGCCATGGCACCTGCAGGGGTCCAGGAGTGTCCACCCATCCTCTAAGTCCCCTGGGTGGAAGGATGACAGACATGGGACCCATGTGGCCCCGCTGCTATGATTCAGGGCCTTAAGCCATTGAGGTTGGAGTTGTTCATTTTCCTGTAACCTAACCCATTCTGGTTATGTATTCCCATCCTCTTCATCTCCCTTTCTTTCTTTACTTGCTCCTTTCTTTTTTAGACAGGCCCTCCCAAAGCCCAAGCTGGCCTTGGACTTGCTATGTAGCTAGACCTTGAACTTCTGATTTTTCTGCCTCCATCCAAGTGCAGCGATCACAGGTGTGTACCACCACCACATCCACTGTATGCAGTACTGGAGACTGAACCCAAGGCTTTGTGCATTCCAGGCAGGCACTCTACCAACTGAGCTACATCCCCAGTCCCCATTCTATTTTGTTCACCATGTTAACAATCTCAGCAATGTCAGGCATTGAGGCTATGATCACCTTCACTAGGAGCTGAGGTTGAGACTTAAACTGACTGATCACAAGCTCTCCATCGTTTCTGTGAACCCCAATGCCCCACTTACTCCTAACCTAAGCAGCAAGTGGGGTTTCTGGGCACTTGAAGTCAGCTGCCATGTTCAAAAGGCACACTGAGTGAGCATGTGACGCTATGTCCAAACACACTTTTAGCATCAATAAGTTTAAGAAGTGATGGATGCTGACAGAGGAAAGGAACAGGGTGCCAACATGAACAGGCAAGAGGGAGAGAGGCTGTTACCAGCCGGGAGAAAGGACACCCAGGATGATCTAGGAATGGGAACACCTTGGCCAACATTCATACAGGTCCTCCCTGGCCCATTGGGTGGAGAATGAGCTGGCTACTATACCAACCTTTCCTTCCAGGCAGGAGGAGCACAAGCTGCCGTGAGTGAGCTTCCCAGCACCCTCATGAACCCTAAGGAATTTCCCAGGCAGAAAACACACATTTACGTCAACAGACTCTGCATGGCAGAAACAGAGGTGCTCCTGATTCTGGCCAACCAGTCTGTCTCAGCTCAAGCCAAGACCCACAGGGAAGCTACTTGCCACACGAAGGCTCACTGGAGGCCCTGCCTCTTCCACATCAGTGCCATCAGATGGGCAAGCAGAGGGTGAATCAAGAAACTCGCATGTAGGGTGGAAGATGGCTCATTAGTTATGAGTCCTTGTGTTCTTGCAGAGGACCCAAATTTGGTTCCTAGAACCCATGTTAGGCAGCTCACAATCACCAGTAACTTTAGCTCAGAGATCTGAGTCTGCACTCACACGCACATACCCACAATCAAGCACACATACACATGTACACACAATTAAAAATAAATCTTTTTTTCTTTTAAGAAGAAACTCACATGTGATTGAAGAGGCTGAGAATAACACCAAAAGTCATCTGAATGATTCCCAGGATGACTGACATCTTCATCTTATAGGAGTTTAAAAATGTGAGTTTGTTTGAAGCCAGGTTCCAAATCTGGATAAGAAACATGACAAGAAAGACATGAGGCAGAACCGGAGCAGTCTTTAGGAGTTTGGTTACAATGCAGTCCCCCAGGGATGCTGCTCGGGGGATGACAACATGCACGTTGGGCTCAGGAACAGGAAAGAACAGTTATAACCACAACTGTGGTGACAAAGTGTGAGAGTCACTGATGCCATTGATCAGATACCCAAGTGCTGGAAGGAAACCAGAGATAAGGACTGCCAGACAGCCCAGTGATAAGGGTGCTTGTGGTCAAGCCTGGCTACCTGTGCTGGTTAGTCTTTGCCAACTTGACAAACTAGAGTCACCTGTCACCTCCGTCAGATTGGCCTGTGGGCCATTCTCATCATCAGTTATTGCTGTGGGAGGCCCAGTCCACTGTGGGTGGTTCCATCCCTAGGCAGGTGTTCCTGGGTTGTACATGGAAACCACCTAAGCAAGCTGTGAGGAGCAAGCCAGTAAACAGCTCCCTCCCTAGCCTCTGCCTCAGTTCCAGCCTTAGCTTCCCCTCAATAATGAACTGTTATCTGTGAGGCTCAATAGCCCTTTCCTCTCCAAGGTGTTTGTGGTCATGGTGTTTATCACAACAACAGAGAGCAAACTGAAACATGACCTGAATTCTATCCCTGGAACCCAGGTAAAAGTGGAAGGAGAAAACCAACAAAGTTGTCTTCTAACTTCCACATGCATTTTTTGGCATGCATGTCTCCCCTCACAAATCACACACACACACACACACACACACACACACACACACACAAACACACCTCACACAACACATACCTCACACAACACACACACACACCTCACACAACACACACACAAACACCTCACACAACACATAACACACACCTCATAAACACACACACACACCTCACACAACACACACACCTCACATACCACACACACACCTCATACAATACACACACACACACACAAAAAGATGCATGGTTTGTCTTGTGCCAAATGGAAAGATATTCTGAATTACTATGGAGAGTCTCAAACTTGCCTCAGTTCCTTTATGAATGGCCTGCAGAGTGCTGACCGAAGAATGGACCCCAACTCCTTTTCTATAGTAGCCCATTTTGCTCTGAGTTCCTGGAATACTTCACAGGGCAAAGCATTTCCCAGAACCTTCTTTTTATTAATTTAATCATCTTTTTTAAATTTTTTTAAAATATTTATTTATTACATATACAGTGTTCTGTATGCATGTATCTCTGTATGCCAGAAGAGGGCACCAGATCTCACTACGGATGATTATGAGCCACCATGTGGTTGCTGGGAATTGAACTCAGGTCCTCTGGAAGAGCAGCCAGTGCTCTTAACTGCTGAGCCATCTCTCCAGCCCCTCCTAACAACATCTTCATCAATATTCCCTTGCCCAGTTTCTTTCCATTTCCTTAAATTCCATCTGATGTGTGTTCTAATAATCACCTTCACCTCCACAACAGCACCTCCAACTAAGGACCAAGTACTCAAATGCCTGAGATTATAGGGGACATTCTCATTCAAACCACAACACAGGCCAATATCCGGTTAGGCATGGCCTTAGTACACAGTCATCCTGTCCATCCCCACTGTGTGTGCACATACTCATATACAGGGGACACAATCAAACGTGCTGTTAGAAGCTACATACAGCTCGGGGTCTCTTTGCAGCATTCTGAGCAGCTGTCAGCCGGCCACCGAGAGACCAGTAGGAGGGAGGGAGAAGGGACTTCTATCACAGATTGAGGTCCAGCCCCTCGATAGCCTTTTCCCAGGGTCTGTGGAAGGATCTAACAACCAGCTGAGGAATCTAATCATAACGATATCAAATGAATCTATGTGCACGAAACTCTTTAGTCCATTTACTTTATTCTTCTGAGTCAGTACTCTCTCTGCATAGCTTCTATTCAGCTCTCTTAGCTCCTTTCTTGCCTGATTTCTCTCTACATTTTTATGCTGTTCCCTCTATATGCTATGTCCTTCATCTAGTTCTGCCCCACCTAGGTTCTCATCCATCTAGTCCTTTCCCATCTTAGTTCTTCCCTTCTCCTTCTTTCTCATCTAGTTCTTCCTCATCTTGTTCTTCCCCATCTTCCATCTCGTTCCTCTAGTCCTCTCTTCCAAACTCCCCCCTTCATCTCTCCCCAGTCCAGTTTAAATACACATAACACCCACAGATCTCTGACTCCCCTGCTTTCTGGTCAGGCAGGGCAAGTCTGCTCCATAGCTAGGCAACCCGCATCCCAGCTAGATGTACCTGGTAAGTAAGAGCCCTTTACTTCTGGGTTAATGGTTAAAGGGGGATCTAGAACTAAGATGGCCCTTGGAAGGAAGAAGGTTAAGCTTAATTAGTACATCCACCAGGCCTGGGCAGTTGTCTCATGGTAGATTTTTATCTTCCCTCGGGAACTGACCAATAGTCTGGATGCTGCAGTCTGTTTTCAGAAAGTCTGGGAAGAATCTTAGATAAGATTCTTTTATCCGGGAAAGATCCTGGCCAGATGTTGCTAATGACGATAATTATAAAAAGGCCTGAAATTAGGGGTCTGGCTGTGTGACTGCTTTTAGCACAGTTGGGAGATGTATATCCAAATACTTTAATTGTATAGGGGAACTTGTGCCCAATGAATGATCAAACACACTGTCCTTAGAAAAAGAATTGAATGGAAGAGCTACAATAGCACACAAGAAATTCATTGCAGGAGACAGCTAATATTCAAAAGCCATTATCACCAAGACTTCCCTGAGTCTTGGCTTTATCCTCTGGAAATGCCCTTGGCTTCTTCCAGGTGTAGCTTTTCATAGTCAGCTGAATTCCTACTTCACATTTCTGCAGCCCGCAGCAGACTGCAGTGACTGGTATCCCAACACTAGAGGCACCTCCTCTACTCTTGGCACAGCTACCCTGGCATCTAAACGATCCTAGACTTGCCCTCTGACCCTGCCTTTCTTTGGCCATCAGGGTGACCCATGTCTGCAGCATCACTCAGTGTAGTGAGGGTAGTAACTACCCTCTACAGTGTAACACACTATAGATCCAGCCAATCAGATAAACTAGAAATGCTAAAGGTTAAGTACCAGGCACATTCCAGTCCCTTTAGATGTACTTATCTCATTTAATTCCAAAAGACTCTGAGTAAATATAAATATTCTAGTTATATAGATAAACTTACAGAGAATTAATCATAACCTTAGGAAGAATAAGTTACCGATTGTGGTAGTTTGAATAGGAATGGCCCCCATCGACTCATGGGTTTGAATGCTTGGCCTATAGGGAGTGGTACTATTAGGAGGTATGGCCATGTTGCAATAGGTGTGGGCTTGTTGGATGAAGTGTGGATTGTGGGGGCAGGCTTTGGGGTCTATGCTCAAGCTATGCCCAATGTGGCACACAGTTCACTTCCTGTTGCCTGTGGATCAGGGTGTAGAACTCTCAGTTCCTCCAGCACCGTGTCTGCCTGCATGCTACCATACTTCCCACCATGACAATAATGGATTCAACCTCTGAAACTGCAAGCCAACCCCAATTAAATGTTTTCCTTTGTAAGAGTTGCCATGGTCATGGTGTCTATTTACAGCAATAGAAACCCTATCTAAGACACTAATGTACCTTGAAAGAAAATACAGCAGCCGGGCGGTGGTGGCACACGCCTTTAATCCCAGCACTCGGGAGGCAGAGGCAGGCGGATCTCTATGAGTTCGAGGCTAGCCTGGGCTACCAAGTGAGTTCCAGGAATGGCGCAAAGCTACACAGAGAAACCCTGTCTAGAAAAACCAAAAAAAAAAAAAAAAAAAGAAAAAGAAAAAGAAAATACAGCAACGAACACATATCATGTCCACGCACTAGACTGATCCACCTGCTAAGCAATCTCAGGGCTAAGGCTGTTATACCCGGTCTCCAGGTGACAAAATACACACAGAGCTGTTCAATTGTTCAAAGTCACAAAGCAATGAATGGAAAACCCAAGATTTAGACACAGGCAGCCGAATTCCAGATCACAGGTTCTTAACCACTGTGTCTCCTCTGAGTGTGGCTCAGGGCAGAGCACTTGCCTCCCAGGCACAAAACGCTGGGTTCAGTCCCCTTGCTGAAAAAGGAAACTAAAAACACTGTAAGGCTGCTGCGCTATCATGAAGGCCAGATATTTTGTGACCCAAGTCACAGGAAGATGCTCAATACAGTGAATGGATGCGCGGAGGAAAACTTATGATATGCAATGATTAAACCCCTCATCCGTCTCTGACTCAAACAGAGAGGTCCAGAAATGTAAGGAGCACAGCTGCCAGACCTGCTGCTCTCTATAATGTTTTATACTTGGTGGATTTTCAATCACATGTGTATGATTTTAAGACAAGAAATTGTATGTGTGTGTGTGGTGTGGGGGATAGAACCCAAGGTTTCCCACATGCAAGTTCTAAATGTTTCCAGTTTCCTCCTTACTTAGGCACCCCACTTCTCTGACCTGGTCATTCTATTTTCTCCGCTTTCAAAGTTGTGGTCAGGTGGCAAAATTGCATGCAGGGCAGAAACTCTGGACTGCTTGGCTGTTTTTATTTTGTTCTTTTTAATATCACTTTTCTATTAATCGAGAGGCTGGAGAGATGGCCCAGCGGTTAAGAGCACTGACTGCTCTTCCAGAGGACTGAGGTTCCCAGTACCCACAGGGCAGCCCACAGCCATGTGTAGCTCCTCAGCCCCAGGGGATCTGACACCATCTGCCAGCCCCTGTGGGCAAGTTAACAGTCAAAGGAATTGGTTTCAGTATGGCGCTCTTCACATACTTTGTTCCACTTTCTTCCCCTCAGGCCCTGTCCTCCCCGGGGGCACACTGCTTCCCCCTCTGCCTGGTTCCCTTGCTGCCCACCAGACAACCATCACTTTCTGCTTTTATGTCAGTCGGATTCCGTTACCAACTGTCCTCACATTTCGTCAACTTGACACACACTAGCGTCGTTTGAGAAGAGAGCATCAGCTGCCACCACCGGACTGGCCGGTTGGAATTTCCTGATGGATGGCTGATGTTTGAGGATCCAGCCCACGATGGACATACCAGCGAGGGCCGGTGGTCCTGGATGGTGTCAGAAAGCAGGCTGAGCAAGCCTGGGGGAACAAGCCAGTATGCAGCACAACTCCACGGCTTCTGCTGCAGTTCCTGCCTCCAGGTTCCTGCCCTGACTTCTTTCCATGGTGGACGGTAATGTGAAAGTGGAAGCCAAATAAACCCTTTCCTCCCCAAGTTGCTTTTGGTCATGGTGCGTCATCACAACAATGGAAAGCCAACTAAGACAGCCTCTCCTTCTCTCCCCTTCCCTTAAGACATCAGGTCTTTTCATGATCGCCCTTCTCCTCCCACCCCCATGCCCCTGCACACACTTTAAATCTAGGCTTTGTACAAGAGAAAACAAGCAGCCTTGGTCTTTCTGCAATAGACTAATTGAGTCCAACATAGCAATTTCCAGTTTCATCCATTTCCCTGCAAATGCCGTAATTTCATTTTTTCTTTATGGCTGAATAAAACCCCACTGTGTACATGTACTACGTTTTCTTTAGCCGTTCATGTGGTGATGGACATCCAGGCAGGTTTCCTTTCCTGGCTGCACGAATGTGCAGGTTTGTCTGTGGTATAGCCAAGGCGGGGCTAGCTGGGTCATACAATTCTATTTTCAGGTTTTTGAGGGATGGCCATACTGACTTCTGTGATGGCCACACGTGTTTCATCCCCCCACCCAGGGTGTGTAAAGGTCCCCCAACATCCTCCCCAGCACATGATTTGTAAGTGTACAGTCCTCCATCCTTGCTGAATCTGAGGCACAGAACTGGACAGGTGGGGTTTGCTGATGGGTGGGTGTGGGCTGTGCAGGAAGAGAAGGTAGGAAGAATGGGCTTCGAAGCAAAGGAAGTCACCAGACCCTGACATCTCCTCCAGTCTCCCCATTGCCTGCTTCCTGGTCATGCCGTCCTGACCAATGAGAACGCCTTCCACTCTGCAAAGACGGCAACACACGGCATGGAGCTGGAGAGACGGCTCATAGTCAAGAGCATATACTGCTCTTTCAGAGCTTGCTTCCAGCACCCACATCTGGCTCACAACCACCTGCAACTCCAGTTCCAGGGGATCTGATGCTTCTGGCTTGCTAGTGCACCTACACCCGTGTGCACATAACCCACACAGACACACACACATACACAGAATTTAAAATAAAATCTTCAAAAAATATCAGCGGCTCGTACATTGTCTTTTACACTTTGCAGTTTACAAACTGGCTTTCAAGGATTTTACCTGTTTTGATAAAACTCAGAATGTAACTGGAACTGGGCCATAGGTCAGAAAATTTCCAGGCAATGCTTTCTGCTTTTATTGGGGTGAGGAAAGGAGCTGAGGGGGAAAACCTAGGGAAACTGGAGATGAGGGAAGCGACTGAGAGGGAGGCTACTGGAGAGCCACAGTCAGACCCACGTTGTCCCCCCACTCCCCCTCCCCCCCAGACAGGGTTTCTCTGTGTAACAGTCCTTGCTGTCCTGGAACTCACAGAGATTCACCTGCCTCTGCCTCCCAAGTGCTGGGATTAAAGATGTGCACCACCACCCACCCACCCACCCAACCCCCCGGTCAGACCCACACTGTTTACTCCCAGCTGCTGAAGCTGAAATTGGCTACTCTGGCTACTCAGGTTCGGTCCAACACAGAGCTGAGAAAAACATTCAAGTTCAAGCCTACAGGAGGCATGGTTGATTGGGAGCACAACACTGCCACCTGGTGGCAGTATGCGCTGGCTTTCTATGAATGAACGTGTGTATCCATTCACAACTCAGGGTTTTTTTTTCCCTCAGAGATCACACAGTATAAGGCTTTGGGAGATGCCACATCTTAGTTGACTGCAAGATATAACAAACAAATAAGTAGAATGAACCATTTTAAATCCACAGGAGCCTGGGGAGATAACTCAGTCTGTGAAGTGTGTGCCGTGCGAGCGTGAGAATCCAGGTTTGATCCCAGAACTCATGTAAAAATGTGTGGTGGTGTGTGCTTTTAATCCCAGCACTGGGGAAGCGAAGACAGTGAGCCCCAGGGCTCACTGGCAAGCCAGTCTAGCTTATTGGCAAAGCTCAGGTTTCAGTGAGAAACCTTGTCTCAAGACACAAGGTACGCTGAAGATAACACCCAGTGTTGACCTGTAGCCTACAAAGAAGTCATACTATATGGTGCAAAAGTAAAATGTTACCCACTGGGGGGAAGAAAAAAAGCAAAGTAGGGGACTTCATTAGGACATTAAGTAACTTATTTAATATACATACTTTCTAGGCAACCAAAGTAAGAGCACATGCACGACTCCAGGAACTGTCCACCAGCTTTTCTTTTTCCTTTTTTGAGGCAGGATCTCTCACTGGCCAAGCAGGCTAGGGTGGGTAGCTAGTGAGTTAGCCCCAGGGATCTGCCTGTCTCTACCTCCTGATGGTTGGGATTCCAAGTGCATACCACTATGTCTAGATTATTTTTATTTTATTCTTTGAGACAGGGTCTCACTGTGGAGACCAGGCTGGCCTCAGACTCATAGAAATCCTCCTGCTTTGGCCTCTGAGCGTTGGCATTACAGGTGTGCACCACCATGCCCAGCCCACATCTGGCTTTTGACATGAGAGTTTGGGAGACCAAACTTGGGTCCTCATGCTTGTAACACCAAGCAGCTTGCCAGCTGAGCTTCCTCTCCAGGCTGCAAGAGCCTTTTCAAAGTTATCATCAGCCAGCAGAGGGATAGCTGCCCGAGAAACAGCAGGCGGGAGGCTATACGGAGTCCAGGGCACAGGGGCGGTCACCTACGGATCCCAGCCCTGCCTGTCACACAAGCCCCTGAGTTACCCCATCTCACCCTCGGTCTGTTGTTCCATCTCTAGTCCGAGATCTCGACAACATGTCGGCCACAACTGACGTCTCACCCTGGAAGACGTTCTTACCGGATCAATCCCAAATGGGTAGGGATTTCCAGAATACACTCCTGGGATGGCCGGGTCCAGCTGCAAATACTGACTCTTTTCCATGACATGAGCACTACAGAGACAAAGTGGGGAGACAGAAGTCATAGAACAATAATCAGTCAAGTGCAGAAATACTACAGTGTCATCGGCCATGAGCTTCCAAGCCAACCAAAGCCCAGATGCTGGCAAGGCGGCAGTTTGGTTCACTCGATGGCTCCATGTTTGGTCACAGAATAGCTAACCATGTGTCAGGTACTGTCCTGAGCCCTGAGGCTTCTGAAGTTCCCCTCTTCATAAGTACGGACTGGGCTGAGGGAAACAGACAGTAAAGGAGGAGAGGCTAGAGCAGGTCCGAGCCGTGCGACACCTGGGCCAGTCCTGATGGGCAGACGGACTTTTACACACAGACCTTTATCTCTGTGAAATCCAAGCCCTCCCCCAAAAACAAAGGGGAAAAAAAGAAAAATGAGGAACTTGGTCTGGCTACCTCTGTCCCCCAGTGGCTAGGTTACAAACCTGTGCTGCCATGCCAAGCATGCCCATCCTTTGAAGTGGATATTGGAGATCTGGATTTGGGTCTGCATGTTGGAACAGCAAGCCACGTAAGAAATGTTCCCAGCCTCATTTTTCTTTACAAGCCTCTATAGGAAATCCAAGGAGTATGTGTTTGAAATTAAGAACAGAAGACTGACCACTGTGACAAGGTGCCCAGGAAAGCACTCTCCTCCTGCCCATCACTGTGCCATGGTCTCAGACAGTGGCTTGGGAAACCAGGGAGCCTATTTGGGCCACTAGCATGCTCCCTTCCTTATTGGGCCATACACCCAACCCCAGGGACCACAGGAAGTCTCCAGAAAGACAAGTGTCAGAGGATGCGGGCCCAGGCCCAGGCTCTGCATGAGAGCTCTTCACCTCTGGTGATGGAGGACTGCAACTTTCTCCACCTCTCCAAGAACATGGTTCTGCTTTACACTATCTCAACACTGGGGCATGTGCTGAGCACTGTCCACCCTGACTCTAGGGTGTCTGAAGAGCCTGGAGCTGGAAGGGCCATTTGCAGGTACATTAAAGATGTACACTTGTACCCACTCCACGGGGGAACAAAATTTCATGTAGTTTTGGGAAATCATATAGATTTAATATGTTTTCAAACAGTTCTTCAAGGCATCTCTTCAGGTGCCTGTTCATCATAAGGGCAGACCACAAATACAGCCATGTTGGAGCTTCAGTCTTAGCTTTCATTTTCCTTTGTAGGGAGCTGCGTGCAGCCACGCCTTACAGGTGGCACTGGTTACCGCCTTCCGCCATCCCGACGGCGAGCGCTCCCAGTGGTAAACAATTATAGCGGAGGTTGTGGCTTGCTTACGCATGCTTGAGCCTATTGGGCAATGCCCACGTGGCGATCTGGGGTTGGCTGCCCAGAGCCTATATAAGGCCGGGAGAGGCTTTGCCCGGGGGATGGATGGGATGTTTTAGAAGCCAGAAGACTGATTCAAGGCCTGAATAAACTGCAAGAAGAAGAGCTCGGTGTCGTGTCCTCTTTGCTGGACGAGGAGGGCGCCACATTCCTTCATTACTTTATCATTGCCATCCTCTACCCCCCAGAACTTGAGCCTTCCAGAAACACCAAATGAGACCTGTCAGAACCTCCACATCTCAAGCTAAAAATTGTCACCATCTGGGCTGGGGATGCAGTCAGCAGTGGCCCACTTGCTTGTACCAGGACCTGATCTCAGTCCTCTTACTAAAAAGCAGAACACCTTCCATCTTCTCCAGAAAGCTTATTTAAGCCTTCTAACAACGGTTAGCAAATAAAATGCCCTGAAGAAAGTTCCCTCGAGCTAATCTCCTCACATGAGACTGCTTGTTTTCTCTCTCCCTTCTTATATGTCCTCTATAGTCTTGAGTGGAAAAATAAAACCCTTGGATTTCCTTAAATAGAAATGTCATAGGCTGGGTACGGTGAGGCAGAGGCAGGCTGATCTCTAAAAGTTCAAGGCCAGGGCTATGTAGTGAGACCTTGTCTCAAAAACAGGAAGGAGGGAGGGAGGAAGGAAGGAAGGAAGGAAGGAAGGAAGGAAGGAAGGAAGGAAGGAAGGAAGGAAGGAA
>CABHPH010001088.1:5000-17687 GCA_902168325.1 Peromyscus nudipes | reverse complement strand
AGAACAGCTAGGACTGTTTTAAAGAGTAAACCTTGTCTGAAAAAAAAAAAAAAAAAAGAAAGAAAGAAATGATATACATGATCACTCTGGCAGTTGCTCATAGGAACAGGTTAGGGGTGTTTCAAGATTTCTGGAAACACCTGCTTTACACAATTTCCAAATATCTTCTACCCATGGAAGCTGTCTGGTCCTTTTTGGAATCTTTGAGGTCATCTAGACTCTAGATCCACTAGAATCAGGGATCCATTCTGACTTCTGGCACCTGCTGGGTGACCCTCCATGTCAATGATGATCTTTCTCCAGACATTCCCTTTATAAAAACTCTCCCACCAAGATGACTACATGTCAAAACTTGATTGTAAAGTGACAATTCAGTGTCACAATTTAAAATAACCATAGAAACCGGGCATGGTTGGACCATCCCTGTGATCTCAGCACTTGGGCACTACAGGCAAGGAAGATCAGGGCTTTCCGGCCGGCCTCTGCTACATGGACAATTTGAGACTTTATCAAAAACAAAAACAAAACAAAAACTACACATACAAATAATAAGACGAAAGGATGCACAGGATTATGGGTAGAAATTCTCTTATTAGGGGCTGGAGAGATGACTGCTCTTCCAGAGGACCTGAGTTCAGAGGTCAGTGCTCTTAACCCCTGAGCCATCTCTCCAGCTCCTACATGGTGGCTCACGACCACCTGTAATGGTGCCCTCTTCTGGCCTGCAGGGATACATGCAGGCAGAACACTGTATACCTATAAATAAATAGATAAATAAATAAATAAGAAAAAATTTAATTTAAAAAAATTGTATTATTTTAAACGAAAAAGCAGAAAATTCATTTCTGTATAAAATTATAACTGCCTATGGTTAGAGAGAAGCAATACAAGAAGATGTTAGAATATGCTGGTGTACTTACTGAAGAGTGTGCTTTGTACATTTTAAAATTATTCGCAGGAAAGAACACAACACTGTCCCCCACTATCACAAATTATGGGGTCATTGGGGTCAGCACATCCCAGATGTAATGGGTAAGCCTCACCCTGGGAAAACCCTGGCATCTCCTCCCCAGATATATATGTGTAGTTTTTTTTAACTTATTTTCTATTTTATTTCAACTATGACTTTTTTCAATCAAATGAAATTTAAGATTAATGGTTTTAGCATCTAATATGGAAGATTAGAGACTTTTGGCTTCTGGGAGAGAAAGGACAAGTGGGTTTAAACATTAATTGGGAGGGTGGAGGAAAGCAATTAGCTTGTGGAATTAACAACAACGAACAGTACTTTTCAGGGAAGAGCCTTCTCATTGGAAGGGCTGTAGCAGCCAGTATCCATCTACCTTATCAACATCATCTGGGAGGCTGTAAAACTGCAGACCCTCAGGCTCCACCCCAGCCCAGCTAGATCCCAGGTCACTCTGCAACCTGTAAGCACATTGAAGCTTGAGAAACAGACTCCAGTCAGCTCTGGGTGCATTGTGCAGAAAACAGCTTTGGTCTCTCATGGTTCTTGTATAGTAAGTTTCTAGAAACAAGATACCCATACACTTTGAGGAATGAACCAATTATGAGGTGTTAAGAAGAATTGGTCCTTAGATGGACCCTTCAAATGTATTAAGTTTAAAAGGTGGGGGTGGGGGTGAAATAAAGAAAAAAGAAAGGGGAAAGGAAAGGGAAAAAGAGGAGGCACGGGAGGAAACAGACACCGGCTGCTTGTGAGAGAGGTGTCTTTAGTGCTATGGACTCCAGGAAGCTCCCAGAACCCTTTCTGGGGGCCTGGACCACCCACCGTCACGGGATCCTCCAGAAGTGTGTCCATCTCGCTGAACTTCAAGTACACGTTTCCCCGGCAAACTCTCCACAGCAGCCTCTCAAAGGAAGCCATCCTCTCCCTGTGTATCACGCCAGCTGTGAACCTAGATGGTAGGAAGAGACACCACTGAGGCACAGGGCCTGCAGGAGGGATGATGGGAGCTGCTCACAAACCACATATCCCAGCTCCAACCTGCCCACATCTTGTTGGATTGTCTGTTTTCTTCAATACTCTGTATCCTTAATCATTGTTATTCTATCTATACTATAATAACATTATATACTCTAATACTATACATACTTATATATACATACATAATAGACCATTCTTATGGTGTTGTAGCCAATGTCAGTAAATGTTCAATGGTCTCTACACATCTTTATTTATAAAAAGCGGTGTATTAAGAAACACTCACTGATGTCCAAGAATCTGTTTTACAGCATCCTGGTACTTAGATAACTGCTGGCTTAAACGTCTAACATGGTCTTCATTTTTTTATTTTCAATGGTTTATTACTATTACATTGATCTTTTATTACCTCCAGGTAAAATATTTATATAAATATTGTCTTCTTTCCATTTTGAATTTGTTTTTTTTGAGAAAGGATTTCTCTATGTATTCCTGACCTGGAGCTCGCTATATAGACCAAGCTAGCCTGGAACTCATAGAGATCCACCTGCCTCTGCCTCCAAAGTGCTGGGATTAAAGGCATGCACCACCACAGCCAGCTCCATTTTAAATTTCAATAGGCTCACAAATACCTAGTGAATAAAAAAATTAGGGACCTCTAGCCACAATATTCATAAATGTTTCAAACTTCATCAATCTCACATAAACACTGAATGTAATCCCATTTTGTATTACCACATATTTTCATGAATATCACATGTCATATTTCTACCATTTAGGATTGATTTGCCTGCTCAACTCTGTCATTTTTAATGACATTTGAAAACTCCAAATGTATTTTATCAAAACATACCTACCTCCTAGCTTTAGAACAAAGCTAGGAAAGAGTCACAAACAATAATGAACCCACATCTGCCCCACACGGGAGCCCTGTACACAGCACTCTCTAAGCTGAAGCCACGAATGTAATCATGAAGAAGGGACACTCCCTGCTCACCCCACCAGCCTTGTAGATTTACCCCTGGCTCTATCCCTGTGTGGAAGCCTGGCATTCATTCACAGGCAATAGTTCCACACCCAGGAGTTCTTCACTCACTGATTCATCAGTCAGGGAGATTTATCAAATACCAGCGCAAAGGACCAGGAACGTACCCACACCCAACTCCTAGGACATGGAGTTATACTCACCCCAACTTCCCAGTCATGAACGCAGGTATGGCTCTTAACTCCAATAGACCTGAAGTGTCTTCAACAAAGAAATCATCAGCTAAGTTGGTTTCTGTCTGAAAGACAAAACACCAGCCCTGTCATTAAACACAAGGCACCTTAGAAGCACCCAGACCTCGGGCTTTGCTTGTTTCCAAGGAAGCTTTAATCTTCCACAGACATTAACAGAAGTGAACAAGCAAAGAGCTCCTTGTCAGGACAAAACCCCCCAAACCTTCCCACCCCAACCCTGAGTTAGCTCAAACCCCATCCTCCCTTGTTCGGGCTCCCCTTCTCTTGGCCCATACTTTTGTTTCCTACTGAGACAGGGTCTCACTATGTCACCCTGACTGGCCTAGAACTTGGTCTATAGACCAGGCCTGCCTCTGCCTCCCAAGTGCTGGGATTGAAGGCATACACCACCATGCCTGGCCTCAGCGCCATCTTTTTTTTAAATTCACTTGAACCAGAGTCACTGCTCCAATACTACCCCCTTCACTGATAGCCTGGCCATGCGCCAAGAAACAAAGTATTTCATTCATAGCCCAGACCAGCCAGTCTTCAAAATAGAAACTTGGGGCTCTGAGGAAAGGACCCTTTATCAACCCCATCCCCCAAAAAAACACCTCAAAAAAGTCCTGGGTTTTCTTTAGGAGGTATTTGAGTTCTGTCAGTTCCAAAAAGCTCTTCTTCAAAGCCTGCTGGTTCTGGTTGGCTTCCTGTAGCTCTCCTTCCAATTTCTCTAGAGTACTCTATGCCGGGGAGAAAAAACAAGCCGGGTTAAATGTGCTGTGACATTTAGTCTACACATTAACCATAATTGATAACTAGACATCAAAAGAGGCGGTCCCCATGTCAAAACACGGTTGAAGCTGAGTGCTCCAGTCGGCCATAAATTAAGTATTCCTGTAGAATGTAGCAAAAGCCAGACGAACACTGTCCAGAGTGTCATCATCTGACAGGGACAATTCAAAAGCACTCTGAGGGATGGAAGACAGCTCATGAGGAAGCCATGGTGTCTTGTCCCCTTTCAGAGCCCCCAAAAGGTAAAATAAAGTAATTTTACACATTGGGAATTTATTCTGCTCCAAACACACTGTAATGATGGTTAAATATGGTTAAATTGCAAAAAAAAAAAAGAGTATTCTCTCCTCCCCCAACTTCCCCCCACCCCCAGTTCTACATAGATCTGAAGAGCCAAATGGAAACAAGAGAAAAGAGAAAGGTGAGGAAAAAAGGCAGGAAGGCAGAAGTGAGCTTAAAAAAAAATCCACAATTTATTTAATATAAAAATTTATTTATATAAAAAATCCCCAATGAGCACACACATAAAAGAATAAAGCTTGTGATGAAACCTGATGGGAAAAATCACCAGCAAATCAGAACACACACACACACACAAAAAAAAAAAATCACATGTGTTAAATCACCTTCCATAGAACAGTCTGGAAAAACAACTTTTCAGTTTTTTTTTTTAAGAATGTTCAAAGAGGCAAGAGAGTGCTACCTTCACAAATAAGAAAAATAATAACTGGTTAAACAACAGTTTCCTAAAATAAAGCAGGTAGGGGACAGCAGGTAAAGGCACTTTTTGCTGCCAAGCCTGACAGCCCAATTTCCATCCCTAGGTCCCCCGTAGTGAACACGAGAACCAGCTCCAGCAAGCCATCCACATACCTGTGTGTGCACACACGCACACACACACACACACACACACACACACACACACACACACACTCACTGAGAGACATAAATAAATGTAGTAATTTGAAAATCAGGTAGACATAAAAAGATAACTATTAGAAATCTGGAAAGTGAAAAAAAATAGCTATTCAAATTCAAAACCCAATAGATGAGATATAATACATTCTAGGCACAATTTGTAAATTTAATATTGAAACTTAACAGACAGGCGTGGTGTTTCACACCTTGAATTCTAGCACTCAAGAGGTAGAGGTAGGTGGATCTCTGGGAGTTCAAGGCCAGCCTGGTCTACATAGTGAGTTCCAAGACAGCCAGAGCTGTATAATGGAGACCCTGTCTAGGAAGGAAGAAAGGAAGAAAGGAGAAAGGGGGGGAGGGAGGGAGGGAGAGAGGGAAGGAAGGAGGCAAATTTAACAACTAATGTAAAAACCTGGAAGGTCACTTATCTAAAAAGACCTTTAAAATACAATGGAGAGCTGGGCAGTGGTGGTGCACACCTTTAATCTCGGCACTCGGGAGACAGAGGTAGGTGGATCTCTGTGAGTTCGAGGTCAACCTGATCTATAGACTGAGTTCCAGGACAACCTAGGCTACACAGAGAAACCCTGTCTTGGAACAAAAAAATACAACAGAGAGGACTAGAGAGACTCGGCTCAGTGGTTAAGAGCATTTACTGCTCTTGCAGGGGACCAGAGCTCAATTCCAAGCACCCACATGAAGGCTCACAACCATCAGTAACTCCATCCCAAGAGACGTGATGCCCTCTTCTGACCTCCATAGGCACCAGACACTCACATGGTGCAGACATACGTGCAGGCAAAACAATCATACACATAAAATAAAAATTTTAATTCAATAGAGAAAGCATATTAGCAAAAACACTGTAACTATAGAAATGAATTGACTTCGGTAGCAATATGGAATCTTAAAAGTTAAGACAAGAAGCGGGGGCTGGTGAGACGGCTCCATGGTCAAGAGCGCTGACTCGCTTTTTTTTTTTTTTTTTAATGTGGATTATGGGGACTCAAACTCAGGTCCCTGTGTTTTTGCAGCAAGCACCTTAACAACCGAGCCATCTCCCCAGTCTTCAGTCACGTGATGGGTGGTAAACTAAAGAGCAGAGTCAGGAACCATGACTAGTGAGAACGGATTAAGATCACCTATCTTCAAAGTGTGCTGTCTCTGCCACGCTAGACCTGGAGGTGGAGGCAGAGGGCGCTGCAACTCCAGGTCATCTTTATGCTATGTGGTCAACTTTGAGATCAGCCTATGAGACTCCAATCCCCCAAAAAATAACAAACCATAAAAAAATAAAATAAGCCAGGCGGTGGTGGCACACGCCTTTAATCCCAGCACTCAGGAGGCAAAGCCAGGCAGGTCTTTGTGAGTTCGAGGCCAGCCTGGTCTACAGAGCGAGATCCAGGAAAGGCGCAAAGCTACAAAGAGAAACCCTGTCTCGAAAAAAAAAAAAAAAAAAAAAATAAATAAATAAATAAAATAAAATAAAAGGACTGTCATTCTTAATATGTTTAAACCTATCCAAGAGACATGCTTACCAAAAAGAGATTTAAAGTAAACCATCAGAAAGGCTATCCAGGGGCTGGAGAGACGGCTCACTGGTTAACAGCATTTGTTGCTCTTGCGAAGGACCTGGGTTCAGTTCCCAGCACCCACATGGTGACTTACAACCGACTGTAATTCCAGTTCCAAGTGATCCAAAGGCCTCTGTCCTCCATAGGCACCCAGCACACACATGGTGCACATACATGCAAACACTCATGCATATAAAATTAATACACCTTTCTTTAAAAAGAAAGGGTGTCCCTAACAATGTTACCTTCCCCTATGCCCCCTGAAAACAAATGTATAATGTCAGACAAAACTAAACATTTTAAATCTGAAGCGGTGAGACTTGGAATTTGCCTGTCCTGGCACAGCTGAAGATTTTACAGAACAGTCAGTTAACCGGTCACCTCACACCGAGTCCAGCTGGATGAACTTTTTTTAAGCCGAAAAGAGCCAGTTCACAAACCTTTTTGTGCCAGGCACATAACTGGAACACATCCCATTCCACCTGTCCTATGGCACTGCATAGGTAAGACTTCACTGCCTGTGAGAGACTGCTGTGCCCAAAAGAAATCTGTCTTCAGAATGGGGTGAGCTTGCTCAGAGCTGTGTTGAGAAAGGAAAACGGCTCCCCCGCCATCGGCCTAAGAGGCCCTAAAGTTGGACCCTGAGATTTTCCTAGGATAGAGTCTTAGTTAGGGCTTCTTTTGCTGTGATGAAACACCAGGACCAAAAGCAACCCAGGGAGGGAAGGGTTCAAAGTTCCACGTCCTAGTCCATCACTGAGGGACTCAAGGCAAGAACTCAAACAGGGCAGGAACCCGGAGGCAGGAGCTGATGCAGAGGCCATGGAGGGGAGCTGCTTACTGGCTTGTTCCCATGGCTTGCTCAGCCTGCTTTCTTATAAAACCCAGGACCACCAGCCCAGGGATGGCTCCACTCACAATGGGCTAGACCCTCCCACATCCATCACTAATTAAGAAGATGTTCTACAGGCTTGCCTACAGCCCGGTCTTATGGAGGCATTTTCTCAACCGAGGCTCCCTCCTCTCAGATGGCTCTAGCGTGTGTCAAGTTGGCATATATCCAGTGCAGACACAAAGTAACCCCAAAAGGAATTATCACCTACTTGCTCACATGTAAAGGATCTGGAAGCCACTTGACCATCCTCAGCTGGGGAGATGGTCAAGTGAGGCTCTTACCTCCAGGGTGATCATTTCTCGGGGAAGAGGAGTTTCTGGCTCCTTCTCAGGCATCTGGATTAGAATCTCGTTTTGCATCTCATCTTCCAGAAAACCTGAAGGACAGCACAGGTGATGGTGAGACTTCCTGGACACGGAAGTGGGGGTCCAGCAGAACAGGTGCCTCTGGCCAGCTGAGCTCTCAGGGTTGCTCTAGCTCCTGCCCGCAGCTGAGTCCATCCTCCAACCTCCCATCCCCTCTGCCTTGGGGATCACCTCAGAAAGCATTACAATGCGTGGCAGAGCGCTGTGCCAAGCCAGCATGGTAATTAAGTTCTGCAAACTAGTTCCCTCTTTCGGTTCACATCAGGCAGTGAGGGGAAAGGACTTACGGAGGATGCGCTCCAGTGACTCGCACCTTCGGACTTCATTCACAAACTTCCTCTGGAAGCTGTTCACATTTGCATTTAGCTGAGGAAAGAGGAACCACAGACTTACATTAGGGATCCAATGTCTTCTCTTCATCACTGCAGTACCTTCTGGAGGAGGGGATTGTTGCTAGGAATGTGTTAGGAATAAATATGGCTGTGCACGAGACACGTGAGTTACAGGCAAGTTGCACCCTCCATTCCTATACTCCTCAGTGGGGTCAGGACTATGTGGGGACCTTGAGCACTGTACAGGTCTACAGAGTGCATCCCGATCATCAACGAGAATTCAACCTTTGCTGTGGGGAACTCTCAGTCAGCTTAGCCTAATAAATGCTAGGCCTAGAGAGAGGGGCTCAGTGGCTAAGCGCATTTGCTGTTCTTCCAGTTAGGTTTCCAGCAGCCAAGTCAGGCAGCTCACAGCCACGGGGAACTCCAGCTCCGGGGGATCCAATGCCTCTGGCCTCATGAGCACCTGCACTCACACACAGACACACAACCTACTCGTGATAAAAATAAGATCTTTAAAAAATTGTTAGTGAGGACTGGCCTTCGGTCAGGTGCTATGCTAACTAGCAATGCAAAGGACAAGATCCAGGCCTATGAGGGAGCAGAGGTTTGACTTTGACCTTGGTGAGGAAATAAAGGACTGATTTTCTAAACAGGACTCAGTAAAAGCTTGGCAAAGATATAAATGGCCCATGAGAAGCGACATTCCAGATAGCCCATCCCTAGAGTGTCTGTACGGTAACTCAAGTCAGAAGCAACTGCCGACTCCAGGATGTGTTGCCTCTAGTCAGAGAAAATAGATTCTGTATCATTTTGAAAACTGGTAATTCTGTATTCACTGCCTAGATCCAGCATGTGGAGATGCTATGCAAAAATTGAAACACCCAGCCATTAAACTACAGCTTCAAAACATTCCTAGAGAAGGCCTGGGAGGAGGAGCTGAGGGTCAGGAGACATCTTAGCCGGAAGGTCAGAGCCATGGAATTCCACCCATCCTAGCTCTGGGCTCCTCTTCCAGCATAATGTGTTTTGTTGATTACCCAGAAGCATTGTGCAAGGGCTATCTATTGCCACCCCCACCTTCCTCTTATCTCCAAAGAATGCAGCACCTACATCTTTGAACTGAACCAAGCCAAGCTCTCCCAGTTCAGCTACACAGCAATACGCAGCCTCCACCTGGAGGAACACTTGGGATAAACACATCTCCTCGCTTCGAAACACAGATGCCATGTTGGCCCAGCCTTAGTCTGGAGGGGGAAAAAAAGAGAGAGAAAGATCGAAGGTAATAAATATATAAAAATCTTAGCATGATCCAAGTTAGGATTAAAAAAAATCAGAGCTGGGTTATAAGAGTACGGACATAGCATATATGTTCAGTGAACACAGTCTAGTTCAATCCCCAGTGCCCATGACATCACTCACACATACATAGACATACAAAGACAAGGGAATAAACCAACATTAACAAACCCAAATAACCCCAAACTGAAACTTGGAAGCACCAATCTGATGCCATGGCTGGAAAAAGTGCCCCGCCCCCCCCCTCCAACCTTTCCTGCTAGGGCACAGATCCACAACACCTGTGCCTTGAAAAAAAAAAAAAAGTGCAAATTTCCCTCCAGCTATGTGTATATCATGTATAAGTGAAACATGGATGAGTTTTGCATGTAGACTTGGATCCCACATCCAGAATAGTGTAGTGTGTATGTGTATTGTAAATGTGGAAATCTAAAAGTTCTGGTGCCAAGCATTTCAGATAAGGGATGCTCAGGCTGGGTGATGAGACATCATCCAAAGCTGGTCAGGTGTGAAGTAGAGAAAAGGAGCCAAGACCCTGGCTCACAACTGCTGCTTTCCAACCACTCGGCGTACACCATAAAGAGCCTTCCCAATGCTCAGGGACAATGCATTCCAAAGTGTGGCGTGTGATGTTTGTGACATCATTCCCCCACCTCCAATCATTCATCACAGGCCTAGGAGATTGCTTAGTGGAGAAAGGTGCTTGCCATCTGGCCTGATTTAGTTCAATCCCAGACACCACAAAGTAGAGGGAGAGAGCAGGGGGCTGTAGCACTTAATCCCAGCACTAGCGAGACAGAGGCAGGTGGATCTCTGAGTTCAAGGCTAGCCTGGTCTATAGAGCCAGGGCTACATAGAGAAACCTTATCTTGGAAGACAAAAACCAACAACAACAATAAAAGGCATACATACCTACATACCTACATACATACATACACACACACATACATACATACATACATGAGAGAGAGAACAGACTTGCAAAGGGGTTCAATGAGCCCCAAAGTTTTCACTAAATAACACATCAGACCCAGGAAGGTCCCCGTAACATACACACACACACACACACACACACACACACACACACACACACACAGAAACTGCCCTTCCTGTCACCTTTCCGTCTCATTGCCCATCACCACTACCTCATCTTACCCCATAACCCAAGCCACGAAACTCCTATGGTTTGTAGGTCCAGGACTCCAGCCCTAAGGTCCTCAATTCTTGTTTTCATGTGACTCCCAGGGCCTGGAGCCCCAGATCCCTTCCTGACCTCACTGAACAGCTCTAGACTCAACTCCAGATACTGGGGGATCAGGACCCCTCTCCTCCATGGCTTGCCAAGCCTTGACCCTTCCCCTGGTTCCATCCATGAGAGACCCCCCCCAACTCTCTTCCTCCTGGACTCCATGTCCAGGCCTCCCAGGCTGTCACCTTTGGTCCCGGAGAATCTAGAGGGCTATACCTGTTCTAAACATGGCCCCTCACACACAATCTGTGTCCCTAGACCACCACCAAGTCACCTTCTTTTCTGATTGTGAGGGGGAGGGGAGGGCATTTTCCCGGGTTAAGAAAAAAGGCCAAGATGCTGAAGTCCATGTGAGTGCAGGCAGGGGATGGGGGCCTGTCCGCTACAAACTGGTTTCCCATGGGAGCTCCCAAAGGGTCCCCATTGCTTTTCTCCATCATTTTCCTTCAAGTCAATCTAGAAAACCAGCTGTCCTCTAGCACAGATTTCACATCATAACACTTGGCAGAATCACAACCTGCCAGCCCCTGGGCCTGTCACCCCAGCAGGATAAAGTCTAAAGCCTGTGAGCAGGCTGAGAGAAGGCCTCCCATGTGGCCTCTATCTTCTCCGCTTCATCTGTCTTCACTCCCCTCTCACATACTTGTACTTACCCTCTCCGTGATCCTGCACCTACCCCAGGGCCTTTGCTCATGCTCCCCAGCTGAGTCTGGGATCTCAATCTTTCCTCTCCACCATCCATCCAACACCCCATCATCCCTCCATTCTTCCAGCAAACCTTCCTGACTATCCTGCCTCCCGTCTGCTGCCAGATTATTAGTCAGTGACTTGCTTAACAGGTGCCCCATATCTCCACGAGCCAGCAAAATCCTGAGGCTGGGGCTATCCTATCAGCTTAGCATAGAGCGAGCTCAACATTAATCACAAAGTAATTTTCAAAAATGATGTCCTGACTTACTTCTTTTCCTTACCCTGTGCCCCAGAAGTCCACCAACTGGAGCTACACTTTGCCTTTGGGCACCAAAATGAATCAGAAAGTTTTTTGGTTTTTACTATTCTGCCTTATAACCAAGGCAACGTGTCCACAGAACCGTAAGACATTAGCTTCACGCAGACCAAAAAGCGCAATGCAAAGACCTTTCTCACCTGAGTTTCCTTGGAGCTGGTTCTGAGTGGGGACCCACTGCCCAATTCCTGGAGCAGGCAGTGCCCAGCGGCAGCAGAGGCAGCAGCAGCAGCAGCCACAGTCAGTTGTGGCTTTCAAGTGGCCCAGAGCCCGGTGGCAGGGAGGCTGCCTAGCCTCTCCCCCTCCACACACTGTCCCAGCTCCCTCTCCAGAGGCCACTCTGTTGTATCAACACATCCTGCAGTAGGTGAGCTCAAACCTGCCACACCGGCCAGCCCTGCTCCACCCCAGCCCCACCTGGGCCCCGCCCTCTGCGACAACCTTGAGTCCCCACTGCCAAGCAAGAACGGAGTTCTCTGAGGGGGTAACTTGCCTCTCAGGGAACTGAGGTTGGGATCAAGGGTTGCGGGGGGGCCTTAGAAGGACAAGGAAGGCAGCAGGCTAGTTCAGCTCCTACACAAATCAAAACACTCCTTCAGTCTCAAGAATGAGGCTGGGGTGTGGCTTACTGGGAGAGCACATGCCCAGCACGTAGGAGGCCCTGGGTTTGATCCCAACACTACACCAAACAGTAAGAATGAAATAACATTAAGAAGTAGTTTTGGAAGAGAACAAAGTATCTCATTCACCATCCTCTTAAGTACTTTCCCAGACACGGTATTTCTAAAGGCGAAGAGACAGGTGAAGCCGTAGAAAAACCCAGCATGTGAAGTCCAGCTTCCCAAGCGGCCAAGTTAGGAGTATTGACATTTATTTTGCAGAGTGATGAGAGGAACAAGCGAGTCAGAGAGTTTCCTGGGCTCAGAGGCTTCCACTGCAGCAGCCACCTGCCTGCTTTGATATGAATGAACTTTCCAGAACAGCTTTTCCAGAATGTACCCACCCAGGGTCCCTGTAAAATGTACCCACTGGGTCCTCAAATGGGAGGTGGTTTTTAGTTGTTGTTGTTTTTTTCCCTTTTACAGTGTGTGTGT
>CABHPH010001087.1:0-11853 GCA_902168325.1 Peromyscus nudipes | reverse complement strand
TGCCTGCTATGATGTGAGCTGTTCTGTCCTGTCTCATCTTGCTGTATCATCCTCATTATGATGCACAGAATCCTCTGGAACCATGAGCCCAGACAGATTGTTTCTCCCTTAAACTGTGTTTGCTCAGGTGTTGTTTTGTTTTGGAGTTTTGTCTTGTCTTAGTTTCTGCAGTTCTGAATAATACAACAGTTACATAAATGGAGTGTGAAGAGTTTTAAGCATTTACTACCTTTTTTAATATAATGTAGTTCACTGTAAAATATATACTTTAATTTTTAATAATGGGCATTTACATATTGGCTTACAAAACTCCTATAAACATAATAAGCAGCTCCCAGACGCTGGCATAAGGCAACATTCTACCTGCCTTTCCTTGCTGGTTCTACATCCCGTCTGGTCATCCCAACAGTGAGCCCCAGAGCAAATCTGAGGACAGTGGAAGAACCATCTGGAATTTGTGGAGTTTGTCTTCGTTAGGGTTTCTGTTGCTGTGAAGAGACACCATGACCACAGCAACTTTTTTTTTGTTTTGTTTTGTTTGTTTTTTTGTTTGTTTGTTTGTTTCTGTATTTCAAGACAGTGTTTCTCTGTGTAGTTTTGGTGCCTGTCCTGGATCTCCCTCTGTAGACCAGGCTGGCTTCGAACTCACAGAGATCCGCCTGGCTCTGCCTTCGGAGTGCTGACTCGGATTAAAGGCGTGCACCACCGAAACTCTTTTAAAGGAGAACATTTAATGGGGTGGCTTACATTTTCAGAGGTTTAGTCCATTATCACCATGGCGAGAAGCATGGCGGTGCAGACAGATGTAGTGCTGGAGAAGGAGCTCAGAGTTCCACATCTTGATCCGAAGAGAGCAGAAGTGAAGGCTGGGTTCCACACTGAGCATACCTTGAGCATGAGACCTCAGAGCCCTCCCCCACAGTGACACACTACCTCCAACAAGCCCATACCCACTCCAAAAAGGCCACACCCACTCCAACAAAGCCACACCTCCAAATAGATCCCTCCCTATGAGCTTATGGGGGCCAATTACATTCAAGCCACCACAGGGATTTTGCTCTGTCTCGTGTAATTTTGTGATGCTTCTGTCTGGTTGATTTGACTAGGTTTTATTGGGGAGCCTTTTTGGTGGGGGGTGTTTTGTTTGTTGTTTTTTGAAAAAGGGTCTCTCTATGCAGTCTTGCCTGGACTGGAACTCCCTGTGTAGACCAGGCTGGCTTCAAACTCATAGAGATCTGTCTGCTTCTCCCTCCCAAGTACTGGGATTAATGATATGTACCACATACTTGACTAGGTTTTGTTTCATCTTTATTTTTATTGAGATAAGATCCACTTCAGCAGCTCATATTGACCTCCAACTCACAGCAACACCCCAGCCTCGGCCTTCTGAGTACGTACAAGCAGGAGTGCATAGTACCATGCCTAGTGGTCCCATGTGGAATCTGAATGACATGTAGACCGTTGTATCATTTCCCATTTCTCTGATGCCAATTCTAGACCCTGTTTTAAACTTTGTTTTTAACAGGAATGGAGAGATGGCTCGGTGGTTCAGAGCACTTGCTATTCCTGCAAAGGACCCAGGTTTGGTTCCCAGCACACCACAACTCTCCTTTACTCTAGTTCCTGGGAATCTGTCGCCCTCTCCTGGCTTCTTCAGGCACTAGGCATGCATGCAGTGCACATACATGCAGGCAGAAAACTCATGTACATAAAATAAAAGTAATAAGTTAATCTCTTTTTAAAACCACAAAAATTTTCTGTTCAATTTGACAAAATAAAACAACACAGTTTCTTGATACTTTCTGGGTGTCCTATTTCTCATATCGCCCTCTCTCACCCTCAGAAAGACTATTGTCCTGAATTTGATGCCTACCATCTCCACACATATCTACTATTGTAGTGTGTGTATATATATATATATATATATTGCTATATATAAAATATGTTATGTGGCACATGTTAATATATATGTATATGTACAAAAATATAGTTGGTCCTCTGTATGTATGGGTTCTATGTCCATAGATTCAAACAACTTCAGATTGAAATTTTTTTAAATTCAATCCGTTCTGAACATATATATTTATCTCTTATCATTATTCCCTATAATAGGCACAGTAACTACTTATAGAGCATTTACTATGCATTAAATATTACAAATAACCCAGAGTTGACCTAAAGCATACAGGGGATGTGGGTAGTTTACAGCTTAAACTCTATGACCTTTTATTAGGGACCTAAGGGTCCTTAGATTTGGAGATCTGGGTGTCCTAAAGGAATCCTGGCACAAGTTGTCTATGGACCTCCAATGATAGCTGGATACACATAGAATGTTGCTTCTGGTCCCTTTTAATAGATAGGAAAGCAGAGAACCCAGAATCCAACTTATTTAAATAAGCATATCTTTTATCACTTAAAAAAACAACAACATACAAGTTCTATCTCTGTAGAAAGGAACTCATAGGAAGGAGGCTTGGGGACAAAACTGACCCCTCAATTTCTAGCCTGAGTTTCCATCTCAGCACGGAGGTAAATGCTGGTGAGCAGAGGAATTTGTTTTTGAAGCTCTCCAGATGATGGTCTGCATAGTGATTTCCCTGTCCATGGTGCTGGGGGCCGTCACCATCCATCCACTCACCATTTGCTTTTCACAGATGGATTCTGGTTTGTGAGCCAGGGTTTCAATATGTATACCTGGCTGGCCTGAAACTCACTGGACACACAAGAATGGTCTTGGATGTGTAGGAATCCTCCTGCCTCTGCCTCCCAAGTATTGGGATTATGGACATATATTGCCACACCTTGCCCTTATTGAATTCCACCCAGAAGGTAAGAGTTTACAAAGTATTTCTATTTTGCGCCTTTTTTAAAAAATGACAAATATTGACAAACATCAAGGCTGGAAGATGTTATTTACAAAGGTTGTTGTAAGCTAAACTCCCAGGTGGAGATTTGTGTTTCTTTATTGAACTTGATTATAAAAGTTTAGTCCTAAATGGGCATCAGCAGATATAAAATCTGGAATTTAATATCGGCTCTGAAAATGTTAAATGGAGAGTTCGACCAGTTCTCACTTTATGAACTGGCGCACTGTGGAATGAAAGGGCTCTGTTGGTTCCTGACAGAAGAGGCTGTCTCTGAAATGGATTGGAGCCTTTTCAGATCCTATTTCATTGTAAAGGCGCATTTCAAGGGATGTCCTCTTCACTTCCACCCAGCACCCCGGCCTTAATTGGAGAAGAAAGCAAACAGCTTTGTAGAGAAGAACCCCTCCCTGCTGAGAGCCCACTGTGGTCACTGCTGGGGGGGTGGGGGAGGGAACAGAACTAAAGAAAGCTGGTAAAGCTTGAGAAACTCACATGGTGTGGGGGTTTGGGCAAGAATTCCAGTGCAAGACTGGAGAGATGGCTCAGCAGTTAAAAGCACTGGCTGCTCTTGCAGAAGACCCAGGTTCGATTCCCAGCACCCACACTGAGTCACTCAAAACCATCTGTAACTCCAGTTCCTCTGGTTTCTGTGGACACCTGCAGGCACGTGGTGCACATAACACACACACACACACACACACACACACACACACACACACACAATCTTTGATTAAGAATTTTAATTCCTGTGCAAAACCAACTGAGAGCTCTTTCCTTGGTCTCCCTAATGGAGGCCCAGGATGGACATCCTTGGTGCTGTACCTTAGTTTTGTAAGTATTGTTCCCATCTGGAGAAGCCTCCAGAGGACCTTGCTTGCCTTTTGGGGACTCAGGGCTCTCAACACAGGGGCCTTCTGGGTGGGTGGGCCTCAGCCATGCCTGACCCACAGGGCAGCAAAGAGCAGTCTGAGAACATAGATGCAGAGACTGCTTTGGGCGTTCACTAAACTTGTCATGAGGTGGGTAACCAGGGGAGTGTTTGTGCTTAGGATCCCAGACTGGAGATATTTCCAAAGCCCCCCCCACCCCCCGCCCTTTTAGTTAGGGTTTCTGTTGCTGTGAAGTCACACCCTCACCACAGCAACTCTTTTTTTTGTTTTGTTTTGTTTTGTTTTGTTTTGAGACACGGTTTCTCTGGTAGCTTTGGAGCCTTTCCTGGAATTCACTTTGTAGACCAGGCTGGCCACACTAGCCAGGCCCTCTGACTTCTAGGTTGCATGCAGTCAAGCAGGGTCAGAGGACAACAGCAGAGCAGAATCTTTATGCTCTCTCCAATTACTTTTCCATGTTGAGTACCATTTACTTCCTGCTTGGGCCTGATCTGATGCCTGCTGTGTCTTAGGTCCATCCAGCAGAGAGCATGCCTAGTTCAGTCACTGGCATCCTCGATGGGAGAGGGGACAGCCCCAGATCCTAGAACTCAAATGTTGTTTTTCTCTTCTTTATTTTTTACGGTTTTGTTGGTGTGTGTGTGTGTGTGTGTGTGTGTGTGTGTGTGTGTGTGTGTGGTATGGCAGAGCAGGGGGAGATATGCCACATGAGTCCTGTGAAAGCATCTGATCTCCCAGAGCTAGAGTTATAGGTGAGCCACCAGATGTGGGTGCTGGGAACCAAACTCAGGTCCTCTGGAAGAGCAACAAGCGCTCTTAGCTGCTGACCCATGTCTCCAGTCTGTTTCTCCATGCTGAACTACTGCATCCTGCACGGACTCCAGGAGCCCTGAACACGGCAGCACCAGGACTCCTCTGACACATTCCAGTTCCACCAGAGAAAGGCTATGCTCCAGCTGAAGGTAGCTTAGCAGGCTTGCATCTTCCAGTGAGGTAATCAACCAGCTTTTTTGTTTGCATTTTTCTAAGAGCGTGTTATTACAAATCATCATGTCTGTATCCAGTTGCATTTGGAGCATCAGAAAACGGTGTCTGGACTTTGCAGGTTTCGGACAGTCCAGGGACCAGCTGATGATTGGATGGTAAATGGCACTGTGCACAGCCACCTGGGTCCAGGCCTTCTGGCACCATCTCAGACACACATGCTTCTGTAACTCTTAATGTCCTCCACTAGGCTAACGTTTATGGTCCTCCCATGGGCCACTGTCAGCTGACACTTTGCAGGGGTTATGACAGCTGGCTCGGAGCATAGAAATGTGACCAGCTTAACATCTGGCGAGAAGGGTGGAGGAAGAGAGGTGATGGGTGGTTCTGAGAAAGAAGCAGATAAAGGGATACCTGGCTTTACCTACTTTACATTTAGTAACGGTCTCGTGGGCTCCTGATTGTTTTTGTCTTCTCTGTGGGTCTGGGTTCTCATCTTGGCTCCGCTGCTAACTACCTACCTATGTGAGCCTTGATGTCTGGGATTTGTTTCTTCTGAGGAAGGAATGCTGACAATCAGAGTCTATTCTAGATGTTCTTATGTTTCTTTCAAAAATACCAGTGGCATTTAGTGCTGTGGAGTTACAATTTAGTCTGACAAGTGCTCTTTAGACTCCAGCTTTACAACACAAGAGATTAAATGAACTTGGACTTGGAAGCCAGCTTCACTCTCACTGTTTGACCTTGCAAAATTATTCAGCCTCTCTGAATTTCAATTTCCTCGTCTGAAAAGCAAGAATTATGTCATTTACCTTGCATAATTTTGAGGATTATATGAGACAATGCGTATGTACCCCAGCCATAAGCCAGCACCCCAGGCCACACAGTCTCTGCATACAGTTACCTTTGAGAAAAACACTTCTAAAATCAAATATAACTTGCAATGTCCACTACTAAAAAACCATAAGGGAACCCAACTTGTTTTATTTTTATTTATTTCTTGTATGTTTGTTTGTGTTTGTTTTTAGACAGGGTCTCCTTATAGAGGGGTTCTCAAATCCGAGGTGTTCCTGAGTCCTGGGATTAGAGTTATGTCACCATACCTAATGATCCTATTTATTTTATTTAGTGTGTGTGTGTGTGTGTGTGTGTGTGTGTGTGTGTGTGTGTGTGTGCAGGAACATGCATGCATGCACAGTGTATCCGCAATAGTACACTCCCTCATTCCTGTGAAGGCCAGCAGTCGTCAGCAGGTATCTTCCTCTATTGCTCTTCCTCCTCATTTATGATTGTTATTTTTAATTTAATTTTAATTAATTTAATTTCATACAATATATTTTGATCGTGTTGTCCCCTCCCCCTAACTCCTCCCAGGTCCTCCCCACCTCCCAACCCATTCAGCTTTATGGTCTTACTCTCTCTTTGAAAACAACAACAACAACAACAACAAAAAAAAAAAATTCTACAAAACAAGCAGGCAAAAACCCAAAAGAGACAAAATGCCAAGATAAAGCAAAACAAAACAAAATGTCCACAAAAATGCCATAGATGTTGGCCATTTGGTGTTGGCCAACCACTCTGGGCATGGGGCCTACCCTGGAGTCTGGTTGACATGCCCTATGACACTCCATTGGAGAACACTGACTTTCTGTTTGCCAGCGGGTGTCAATTGCTGATAGCTTCGTGGTTAGGGGTGGGACTTTGTGTCCACTTCCCCTTCTCATGGACCTGCTGACTTGGATCTGTGCAGGTCTGGCACATGCTGCTGCAGTCTCTGTGAGTTCTTGCACGCATCTGTCCTGTTCTGTCTGGAAGACACTACTTCCGTGGAGTCAGTCATCACTTCTTTGACTCTTACAATCCTCTTCCTTCCTCTTAGTTTTTGAGACAAGGTCTCTCACAGAACCTAGAGCTCACTAATTCAGCTAGACTGTAGCCTGGCTCACCAACAGGCTTCCAGATCAACCTGTCAGGGCTGGAGAGATAGCTCAGCGGTTAAGAGCACTGGCTGTTCTCCAGAGGATCAGGGTTCAATTGCCAGTACCCATATGGCTGCTCACAACTGGCTATAACTCCGATTCCAGGGGATATGACACCCTCATATTTTGGGGAATATTATTTTAAAGTGTGTTACTTTTGTTCATGTTGCATTTGTCTAACTCTGTGAAGCTGTGTTACTGTGCCTGTCTAAAACACCCGATGGTCTAATAAAGAACTGGCACGAGAAATGATAGGTGGGGCTGGCAGGCAGAGAGTACATATAGAGGGAGAAATCTGGGATGAGAGAAGAAGAAGTGAGAGAAGGAGGAGGACATCAGGGGCCAGCCACCCAGCTACACAGCAAGTCACGGAGTAAGAAAGACGGTATACAGAAATAGAGAAAGGTAAAAGCCCAAAGGTAAAAGACATATAGGTTAATTTAAAGTTAAGAAAAGCTGTCAAGAAACAAGCCAAGCTAAGGCCAGGCATTTATAACTAAGAATAAGCCTTCATGAGTGATTTACTTGGGAGCTGGGTGTCAGGGGGCCCCCAAGACAGTAAAAACAGCAACAACACTCATACAGACCACATATACAAGCAAAACACCAAAGCACATAAAATAGTTTTTGTTTTTAAATCCTCTTGTCTCTGCCTCCCCAGCACTGGGGTTCCAGGTGCGTGTCTCCATGCCCAGCTTTTTTGCAGAGATGCTGGGAGCCTGAACTCGGGTGCTCATGCTTACACAGTAAGCACTTTATTCCCCAGCCCCCAACAATATGGTTTATAGTACACAACATTTATTAAATACCATTTTTTCATCGACCCCGTCCCCTTGGCCCTACCCACCTACTACTCTAGCATCTCAAGGGTAGAAACCCCATGAGATTCCACAATGCCAGACTTGCCGGATTTAGAAAACAAATAAAAAAAAACAAGCGATATAAAAGGACGCCCAGATGAATTTGAATTCCAGATATATAACATATTTTTAGTAGGTCAACTCCAAGGAAGTTTCTCTTCCATCATTTACATTTTCACTGTACCTCATTTCGTGTGTGTGTGTGTGTGTGTGTGTGTGTGTGTGTGTGTGTGTACACTCACATGTGCCATGGTGCACCTACAGAGGTCAGGGGACAGCCTTCCCTTGCTGGTCCTCCCCTGCCCACCTTCCTTGAGGCAGAATCTCTTGGCAGCTGCATGTGATAGGCTAACTGGCTTGCCATCCTCCGGAGCTTCTCCCTTCTACCTTCTCTGCCCTCCATCCGTGTAGTCGCCCCTCCCCCGCTGTGATTACAGACGCAAGCTACTACATCCAGCTCCTTACCCGGGTTTCTGGGGATGGGAACTCAGGTTCTCAGACCTGCCCCACAAGCCCGTTTGCTCACTGAGCCTTCTCCCCGGCCCCCAAGATACCCCATAGGACCAGAGGAGGCGAGAGCTCATTGGGAGCTAATTGGACAAAAACTAAAGTTGTGTTAGTGTCAGGGAATGGGGACATACTCCTCACAATACTAAATAAGGCACTTAGCACCTGGGCTGGTGCGGAGTAAACACAGAAGGTCCGTGTTCTGGCCTCCTCCCTCAACGTTACTATGAGGTAGAACCCTTCCCTGCCCTCCCAGCGGTTGCCATTCCAAGTACTATTTTTTTTTCTAATTCTTTCATATATTAATTACAACCCGAGTGCAGTTCCCCTCCTTCCTCCCCTCCCTCTTCTTCCTCCCCTCCCCCTCCCTCCTCCCCTCCCAGTCCCTCCCTCTCCTCCATCCCACTTGGGCTCCTGCTCCGTTTCTCTTCAGAAAAGGGCAGGCCTCCCGTGGATATCAAGCCACTCCTCTCTAGAGCTGCCTGGAACTGGACCCAAACAAGGGCATAAGCCCATGCACTGTCCCAGCCGCAGCTCGGGCACCACAGCTAATTCCAGCACCACTGTGTCCCCAAAGTCGTAAAACTGAACCACCCTCGAACCCGGGAAGTTCAAGATTTCCAGGCCCCACTCCCCCGGAGCCCAGGGTGTCTTTGGGAAGAGTGGCTTTGGTTCCCTTGGAAGTTTCTGTAGCTCCGCTCCTGATGGATACCCGTCTTGATGTACAGCTACTCCCGCATCTTCGGGGGCCACCCGAGGGAGTTCGATTCCCGTGACGAAATAAACTGAAAGAGACGCCGAGAGCGAGAGCCCACCAGAGCCTTGCCTCATTCCCAAAGGGGTGCCGGGTCCATTAAAGCTGTGCTCACCTGGTCTTCATTTTCGACTCCACTCGGCGAACTAGACGGTGTCCTGGAGAGAAGGGCCCTGCAGAAGCGACTGATAAAATTGAACATTTCCCCCTCAGAACCCTTTGAAGCATTATCTCCAGGCCGCCTCAAAGAAAGAGGCAGCTTTGCGTCTTTCTTTTTCTCCCTCTCTCTTTTTCTTTTCTTTTTTCTTTTTTTAAGAATGGGAATACAATCTAGGACGAATCAGACCCAGGGCTTTTAAAAAACTCAGGACCTCGTTCATTTCTGCTTATAGCCACTAAGGGGCTTCTCCACTGCTCTCTCCTCCTGTATAGCCACTTCCCCCGGGGGGGAAAAAACAGATAAGAAAAGGAAGTGGGGAGAGCAGCCAGGAACACTTCTTAATTTCAATTTACTTTAATGAATACTGGCTGTGAAGGAGCAACTCACCTCAGGGGCTGCAAAATAGGGGGAAGCCAGCCTTTGTTCTCAGGAGTGCTCAGCTGAGCGAGACTCAGACTCCATGCACAAAAGCAGGCCAGCCCAGCCTTGGGTATTGGGTGTGGTGAGTATCTGGCAGGGAAAACTGCTGGATTTAAGACCTCAAAACCAGCAGTAGCGTTGGGGTACCTGCGGCTCAGGTTGTCCCCTGTGTGTGGGGGGGAAGGGTATCTCTTTGTTGTTTCATAGGTTTCTTACTCCGTTTTCTTTCTCTATTTTTTTCATAATCAGACCCTCCCCCTCCCCCACTGGAGTAACCAAGCTTGAACCGCCCTGAGAACCCGTCCAGGGCCCTCCCACTCTGATTCTAGAAAAAAAGTTTTCTGTAGATCCTGCTGTCTGTAAAGGGTGCAGCATGGCATCTGGAACAGCCAGGAGCAAAACACCTAGCTCCCGCTTTCACAGAGCTTACGAAAGCAGGGGTTGTGTATAGAGCTTCCGATGGGGGCCTAGGGATATTAGCTCAGCAGCCAAGTGCCTGCCTAGATCGCACGAGGCCCCGGGTTCAACCCTCAACGTGGCAAAGCAGAATAGTAACAATAAATACATACTCTGGAGTGGGGTTAACAGAACTGGCTTGTCTTCACCATCCTCGAGACCTTAGGCCAATCAAGTTGGTTGTGACTCAGTTTGCTGCTGTATAAAATCGGGACAGCACACCTCACGTCCAAGGCTTGTGAGATAGAAATGAGATGCGCGCTGTGTGAGTCAGCATTCACGACTGGCTGAGTGGGATGTTAGCGCTGCACATTTTAGCACCTAATGGTAACACTGACTACACACTGTGCCTTGCTGTTTTCAAATTTGTTTCACGTACATCTGTCTCATTCCACTCACAGTCCTCATTTGAGGACACAACAGCCCCGCTTATCGTAAGGATTCAATGAATAGCTGTGTTTAGGTTGCAGGAGAATGTGGAATTTTTCCGTAAAGACACTGAAGTTTCCATCTGGGGCAAGAGCAGAGAGAGTCTGAGAATTTCCATGGCTGAAATGCCAAATGTGCGTGTTTGCTCAGCAGATAAAGTGCATTCCAATCGGGCTGTGACAGGCTCCTGTGACAGATCGCCTGTGGAGCAGAGAAGAACACAGCTGAATAAACCAGGGCACGGGGAGGAATGAAAGCCGCAGAGAGATGCTCAGGAGGATGAGAGAGTGGGCCCGTGCAAAGCCGGAACTGAAACCTCGTGGCTGGCCAGGTGAGGCAGGGTTAGCTAGCTCTTCAGCTGGGATGGTGCTCTACAAATGCCAGGATGTGGCTGCATCCGGACCAAATGGAAAAACAACCAAATGGCAAAAACCGCCAGCACAGTGAGTAGGAAAGGTCATAATTAATAAAAGTGTGACTGAGCCCAAGGATGCCGTTTCTCTGCCACCCCCTTGAAGATGCCACAGGGCTGTAGCCACAGGAGAGAAACCTGCTGAGATCAGAAAACGGTCCTTTTACCGAGTTTTTACTTCTTTGTTATTTTAGTGTGTGTATGTGTGTGAATGGCTGTGCGTGTGTGTATACATGGGTGTACAAACACAAGCACATGCCATAGCACAGGCATGAAGGTTAGAGGACAGCTCCAGCAGGAATCAGTTTTTCCTTCCACCACGTGGGTCCTGGGAATCAAACTCAGGTCATCGTGCTTGCCTTTCCCTCCTGAGCCATCTCACCAGCTCAAAAAATGCCCCCCCCCGCCTTTTTTTTTTTTTCCAAGACAGGGTTTCTCTGTATAATAGCTCTGGCTGTCCTGGAATTCACTCTGTAGACCAGGCTGGCCTCGAACTCAGGGAAAATGGCTCTTTTATGAGCTCTCCTTACAGGGCCTGGCAGCTGGAGACAGCAGAAAACTACTTTCCAGGCACACACATGGAGCTCTGAAAATAAGAAAGCCATTATGTAAACAGGCTTGGTAAGGGCACACCTGTCAGTTCAGCAATGAGGGCTGAGGCAGGAGGATCTCCATTTCAGCCTCCTGAGTGTGGTGGTTCATGCCTTTAATCCTGGCACTTTGGAGGTAGAGGAAGGCAGGCAGAAGGGAGACAGGGGGACAGACTGACAGAGATCTCTTGTGTAATACGTGAGAGAAATACCCAGGCCAGTTCCACTAATTTTGCCAGCAAGGAAAACTGAAGTGCAGAGAGAGAAACGTCTTGCCCAGGTCATGCAGGGTGAAGAAGAGATTCGAAATGATAGCTCACCCTCTCTCCAATCCTAGCTCTTAGCTCACTCTTGAGGCAAATCTCTCAGCAATGAGGCCATCTCTGTTACAAGACATCAGTTTCTCTCAACCCAAAATGACTTCCACATGGCTCTGTCCTCTTCCAACCTCAGTGGCCTGGTTAGTTTCTTTCTCCCCCTTTCTGAGTCTAACCATGTCTTTCAAAACTGGAAAAACCTTAGCAGTGAGCCAACACCCACCCATC
>CABHPH010001086.1:44402-69002 GCA_902168325.1 Peromyscus nudipes | reverse complement strand
CACACACACACACACACACACACACACACACACACACACACACACACTGCATATACTTACATAAATTCCGGGTTTTTTTAAATGTGAGAAGGAAACGATGAGTAGTCAAGATATAAATAGCCACTCTAGAAATGTAGATTGAATGCATTCTAACAATAACTAGGCAAGGCACATATATGATAAAGCCTTATGCTCCAACAGCATGTGGTCACCACACTCTCAAGGGTGGGCAGTGGAGGCTGGTAGAGAAATGCTCTTCCCAGTGGCTGATATTTACACACCTCATGACAATAACAGTTTCCATTTATAACAAGAGAATCGGCAGGAGTCAGAATCAAGGCAGAGTTCTTCTGCCGGTTAATATGTGAGACTGTACTAAAAGGCTCTTTGTCTCTCTCAGGGTTCCCATGCTTCCACGGGGCATCTCTGAAAACTTCAGCCCCACCTGCCAATGCATCCCTAAGAGCCACCCACGGCTTTAGAGAAGATGTGGCGCCTCTGTCCCCGCTGTGCCTACGAACGACTCCTCCAAGCCCTTTAGATCTGGGCTGCACTGGAGTTTTCCAGCTCTTTGCTCCATCTTCCCTATTTTCACTCAGTCCTCTTCACCTCTGAGGCTAACTCTGTGCGTCTGGCATAGCAAACACCCAGCAATCAGTTTGGGTTTGTGTATTTGTCTTTACCAACCTTACTTAAACTTCTGATAAAAGGTTAAGACTGAAAGTCTCATAAATTCTAACTTTAACAGTAGCTAAATGTCTTATGCCAGCAGAATTTGGCAAACAAGTATCGACTGGAAACCACGCTATGGTGGTGATGGCATGAGACCGCAGAGAGAGACACATAGACAACAAATAATTCAAGTTGATACCTCTTCCCTCATAAAGGAATGATTAGACATTCATAAAAGATTACAAAGAAATCTAAAAACTTAGTGTGACTTAATGTTACCAGAATTGTTTTCCATAAGAATTGTCTCTATTCCATGACTTTAATTTGTCATGGCTCTCATGTTTCCTATGTTTCCAAAATTACCCTGAATGCTAACTAGCAGAAGAATAAATACTATCTTTGGTGTATGCTAGCTAAATTTTAGAAGTGAGAAATTATACATCATCATATTCAGCCTGTTCTGTATACTAAGTGTCTCTCTCTGGCAACAACAAAAAAGGAGGATGTTGATTTAACCCAAAAGAGATCAATCCTGATTTCTCTAGACTGTTCCTTTTATCAATTCCTTTTCCTATTAAATTGGAAAAATCACATGAGCTCTACCTCAGGGAATAACTTTCAGTCTGTTGCAAGGATGTTTTAAAGGATTCAATTTTATGATATGATATGGTTGTATTTATCTTGCATGGATTTAAATATTCCTTTATACATAGGCAGAGAAAAATCTGTCTGAATGCTTACCATCAAACATATCAGCTTCACACACCACTGCCCAGGGCTGGGCAGAATGGGGTGCAGCTTAGAATATTCAACAACACACCATCTGGTCCCCATATGGAGACCTCTCTGCTTGAGGCTGTTGTGTTGGGGTGGAGTGGGGGTCTCCAGGAAAAGTACAATAGGAACATATGATGTTCAGAAGGAGGTAAAGTCAGCAGGGTGCTATCCCAGCAGAACCAAGAGAGCAGAGCAAACATAACCCACTCATCCAAAAACCTGGCAAGTTCAAAGAAGCCTGGAGTGTGGTTGGCTAGTAGCCACTAAAATGTAGCGCCACATCAAAGGCCAGTCTATTTGCCTGCTCTGAATCAAGAGCCACTCAGACCAATTATAAACCAAGCAGAGAAAGCGTAACAGAGAAAGCCTACACATGTGTGTGGCTTTGGTTTCCATGGAATAACTACAGAAGTGGTTCTCAACCTAAGGGCCATGACCCCCTCAGGGATTGAACGACCCTTTCACCGGGGTAGCCTAAGACCATGGGAAAACACATATATTTACATCATGATTCATAACAGTAGCAAAATTACAGTTATGAAGTAGCAGTGACAATAATATTATGGTTGGGGGTCACCACACCATGAGGAACTGTATTAAAGGGTCACAGCATCAAGAAGGTTGAGAACCACTGGATTAGAGGGTCAAAATAAAAAAAAATTAAAAAAACTAATCCTTCTTGCAATCAAATCATCAAAAATTAAATGCAAAGACGTGCATCTAGGATACATTAGACATATGTTCTAATCCCTTCTACTGAGTTTGGTTTGAGATTTACAGGAAAATCTGATCAAATTTGCCAACCATACACGGAAACGTGTGAATCTGTCTACAAAACAGAATTCATTGATGTAAATGAAAGAGCAAATGCACCCCCCAGGAGAGCAATTTGGTGTTAAAACTTTGCACCAGAGCTATTATATTCAGAACATAATGGCATTTTCTTTTCTGAAAAAAAAATATTGCAGGTGAGAAGTCAGTTATTACCAATGAAAGTGGCATGGCAGGATTTATTATGCTTCCAAGTCAACTTATTCCAAAAAATATTGAGTACTGCCTTATGACAGGCCCTAAGTAAAGAGATGTAGGAAGCATGGAGATGAATAGGGCATCCCTCTGCCTGCCTTCAAGTCACAGCAGGGGAGACAGAGAGGCCAAGGGTTATGAACTTCAGAACAACTTGGCAGGGAATGATGACTCATAGAAACGGAGACGAGATCCAGCTAAATAAATGCAGAGTGAGACACGGGGGATTCAAGGGGGTTAAGAAGTGTCAGAGCAGTTAGTGAGCTGCACAGAACTAAGTGTGACCTCAGCACGGACGAAAGTGAGAAGTAAACTTCTGGGGTGATCGCTCCCTGGCTAAAGCAGTCGTCACAGGTGTGAAGAACAGACTTCAGATCTCCAAAGCCCACGTAAACGGCAGCCTGTAATTCCAGCACTAGACAGATGAAGACAGAAGACCTCTGGAACAAGCCACCTCACCAGACTAGCCTATCAGCAAGCTCTAGATTTAACTGAGGGACTCCTACTCCATGGATAAGGTGAAGCACAGTTGGGAAGGATTTCTATCGTCCACCTTGGGTTTCCGCACACATGGCACATGTGTCCACACACATGGGAACACCATATATATACACACATGCACATGGGGGGGGGAGACAGAGAGAGAAGAAGAAGAAAGGAAGAAAGGATGGGGGGGAGGGAGGGAGGGAGGGAAGGAGGGAGGGAGGGAGGGAGATGTGTTAACTAGGAAGTTATCAAATACTTTTAGAGTTTAGACTTTCTCTTGCCAGTGTAAATCATAATTTTTTGTTTGTTTGTTTAAGATAAGGTCTCACTCTGTAGCCTTGGTTTGCCCGAAACTTGCTATGTCGAGCTGACTGGGCCTGAACTCACAGAGATCCACCTGACTCTGGCTCCTGAATACCAGGATTAAAAGCCACCATGCTTAGCCATGAAAGATTTTTCAATGGGAGGAGAAGTTAGCAAGGAAACTCTACTTTAGGAAGATCTATACTCCGGCATGCGCAGAATGGAGGTACTAAGGTGTCTTGGGGCCTTTGGAACTGTGTTTGACAATTTCATTTGTCCCAGTGATTACGGATACTCCCATAGTATTCTCGGGTGGTAGCCATGGATGTGACGATATCATGTGAGTACTAGAAAGTACTAGAAAGCAGCAGATATCAGTGGTGTCCTACTGAGACAACTTGGTGGAGGAAGTAAAGAGTGGAATTGAGGGAGCAGATCAGAAGATACTGCAGTTACCCAAGTGGGGGCTGAGTCAAGCCAGGGTAGAGGAAACAGAAGCCAAGAAGAAAGTCAATAGAGAGGAGCTGAAAGAAGACAGAATCGATTACCCTGTTAGAGACAGGAAATGTGACAGCAGAAAGGTGATGCTTTGAGTCTCAGTGGCAGGAACAAAGACTCAAAGAAATGTGAAAAACAAAACCCCAAACCTCCACCAGTTAACTTCCTCTAATCCAGCTCACCACACCTAAGAGAATGACTGTTCCTATGTCCTTCTGATGCTCCATCTCTGGATAGCTATTACTTTATGTTCCTTTCATTTAACTGGTAACAATGAGCATCCCCTATGTGGTGTGTGTGTGTGTGTGTGTGTGTGTGTGTGTGTGTGTGTGTATGTGTTCAGTGCATTTTCCTGGTATACAATAGGTGCACAGTCAGTGTTCATTCACCCATACACAACTTTCTGCTAAAAAAAAAAAAAAAGTGGATTTAACAGTAAACAATCTCAAAATACTAATTCCCCAACACTTCTACATCTCCCGGAGTTAGTCATACAGCATTTTTACTGCTTAAGAAATGTGATCTGGCTTTAACCTCCGTGCCTTGACAGTCATTCATGGCAAGTATCTTAGTTACCAATTCACAGGCTTCAAACCCAAAGGAAGAAAATGGTGAGCGAGCAAAGAGCATGGCTAGAAACAGGCACTGGTTTCCTTGGCCACTGAGAAACCCTAGGAAACCGCCTGACACAGGTCAGTTATAGGCACCTGTTAGAAGCACAAAGTGCCACTCTCCTGCCTCACAACAGCTGGCAACTCTCACTTTCTCAAGCACGAAAACCCTCTTTCCATACACTCAAGAGAGGCTTTAAGGGAAGTGTATTTGGATCTGTTTACATGTTCTCACTTGGAATATTTGTTTACTGCCTTGTTTTTATTATCCAGGGGCCTGCTGGGAATGTCTTTCTGTATGCTGTAAAGGTGTTGCTCTGATTTGGTTGATAAATAAAATGCTGATTGGCCAGTAGCCAGGCAGGAAGTACAGTGTAGGTGGGATAAGGAAAGAGGAGAATTCTGGGAAGTAGAAGGCAGAGTCAGGAGACGCTGCCTGCAGCTGCTGCCATGAGGAGTAAGATGTAAAGATACTGGTGAGCCACGAGCCACATGGCAAGGTATAGATGACTAGAAATGGGTTAATTTAAGATGTAAGATCTAGCTAGCAAGAAGCCTGCCACGGCTATACAGTTTATAAGTAATATAAGTCTCTGTGTGTTTATTTGGGTCTGAGTGGCTGCAGGAGCTGGGTGGACTGGGGAAAACTCCAACTACAAGAGGCTGAAACTAAGAACTGAAAATGAAGGCTAGAGAGTTTTGTGGAGTCAGATTTTAGCACATAATGTGAATTTTTAAAATTCTTTTATTTTATGTGTATGGATTTTTACTATATTATACAGTACCCAAGAAAGCCAGAAAGGGGCAACAGATGCAATTGGACAGAAGTTACAGACAGTGGTCAGCTTTCACCTTGGTGCTGGGAATAAAACCCAGGTCCTCTAGAGGAACAGCCAGTGTTCTTAACCAAGGAGCCAGCTCTTTAGCCCCAACATGAAAATTTTGATCAGTTTCTCTCTAAGGATTAAAATGTATCTTCTAGCAGGAAAACATACATTGTTGTGTTATCTGTAAAACAAGTAGACAAGTTCGTCCTTATATACAAGTTGACATATTTACGCTTAAGCAATAGGGAAGCTTCTCAAGTTTAAATGGAGAGTCACTCCTAAGTACATACTCAAGGGAACTAAAAGCATCCACAGAAAAGTGTGACCACAAACGCTCATGGTGGCATATTCTTATGGAGACTCAAATGCCTGTAGCTGATGAATAGGTGAAAAGGACGTGATGTATCTGTGTAATTAGTCCGTACAGTTAACTGTTGTGCAGCAACAAATAGGAATGAAGTGCTGGAACACACTCAGAGTGCATGAATGTTGAGACACTATACCAAGTGACACAAGGCATATTATAGGGATCCATTCATAGAAAACCTTCAGAATCAGCAAAGCCACAGGGACAGAAAGTGGAACTGGAGTGGCGTAGAGCCAAAGGGAGTGGAACTCAGTGCCTAAAAGTGAGAACAGAGTTTCCTTAGTGGGTGATGAAAATATTCTGAAATTGGTTGTGCTGATGGCTGCATAATTTTGTGAATATACTAAAAATGAATGTCATGTATATTAAGTGGATAATTTATATAGCATGCGAACTACATCTTAATAAAGGTTTGTAACCACACTAAAAACACTTCCAACATGAGATGAAAATAAAAAGCTCTAGCTGGGGGTTGTGCATGCCTTGAATCCCAGCACTCAGGAGGCAGAGGCACGTAGATCTCTGTGAGTTCGAGGCCAGTCTGGTCTACAAAGTGAGTTCTAGCACAGCCAGGGCTATTACACAGAGAAACCCTGTCTTGGGTAGGGGGAAAAGAAGCCCTTTATGCTTCTTTTAAACACATCTTTGGTATCATTTTTTGAAAAGGAGATACACTGTAGATATAGATTAGCATTCCCATTTTGTTGTTGATCTGCTCAAACATTCACACAGTCATAAGTAAGGGACAGTCAGCAAAGCTGTCAGAGAAGGCATAGGAGAAGAGTACTCACAGGAAGCCCCCTGGGTCCTCGAGGTCCCACCTCTCCTGGCGGCCCTTGGCGGCCCTGTGAAAAGGAAAGCAGACAGAGAAGCAGTTAACGACCACCTCCTGGTAACTATCGATCACAATTGACAGAAAGTTTAACTGCAGTCTTACTGGTTTTCCTGAACTTCCCAACTGGCCAGGCTTCCCTGGAGCACCTGTGTTACCCTAGAGACAAAAATACAACATTTAGTGTAATTCAGACTGCAAATACAGTCACCAGCCTGCCTTACCCGCACTGGGCATTGCTTATATTTAAACAGCACTGATCTCCTGGTTTCACCTTGAGACTCTGGGAGGATACAGAATCTCCTTCTTATGTGTGTGTTTCTATGCACAGGCGATCTCATGGTCACATGTGTGTGCATGTGTATGTAGGCTTGTGGATGTGAGTGCAGCTGTGTGTATGTGAAGGCCAGAGGACATCTTTGTGTCATTTCTCAGGTACCGTCCACCTGTTTTTGTTGAGACGGAGTCCCGCATTGGCCTGGCACTCATCACGTAGGTTAAGCTGACTGTTCACCAAGCTGCAGGCATCGTTCCCGGACTGTGGTCGCATACATGGCCTTTTACAGGGGTTCTAGGGAATCAAACTCAGGCAAGCTCTTCACAAACTGCACCACCTCGCCAGCCACAAGCTCTACTTAGTCGTGTTTTACCTACTTGATTCTAAAGAAAAGCAGTTTTACCACCTTGTTTTCTTCACTTTAACTTCAACTACTGGTTCTTTAATTCCCTGTAGAACATAATCTGCCCCACATTCTGTACAGCTTCATCATAGAGTCCTTATTTTAAATACTAGCAAAGGATGACATTCTCACGAAGAAAGCCTCATCAGCAGATTTCTGCAGCTGGGAAAGAGATTTAGCACGTGACCCACCAAAGGTTTCGCTTTCTGAGTTCTCCCTGGAGTTAAATCTAAAATACAATCCAGGCTCGGTGTACTGAAAATTATACACAAAATAAACTCACAAAGGCATGAAGCAACTACTAACTTAAAAGGGGTTTTTTGTTTGTTTGTTGTTTGTTTTTACCTTTTCACCAGCGACACCTTTGGCACCAGGAATCCCAGGTACACCCTAAAAGAATACACACAGATTCTGGGTTTAACTGTCTCCTCTGAGGAGCCATCAGACCCCAAACCCACCATCTGAGTAGAGGCGGAAGGGACCATGGCATGCTGCCTCATTCCCACACCAGTCAGTAATGGGGCTACACATGGTGGGCAGTGCTCTGCTTTGCCGTGCCCGGCTTGTTAAGGCTGAACCTTAAAGAAAACCTCCAAGGTAAAGTTATTTTTCAGAATGACCTTTCAAGCTAGAATTCAGTCCTGCCCTCACATCAACAGACAATCTTTCGGGCATGACAGATGCTGTAGGGACATAACATTGCTTCTTGAACAGAATAATAAAATCCTCATTTTGCTCACTTGGGTACTGAGAGTCCTTATATCCCCTGGCAGCTTACAAAGGGCCAGATGCCCTAACAGATTGGGAGCCAGTTCTTGATACTACCAAATATCCTTTGTTAACTTGAAAGATTTGCCTTCAAAGGCTCAAAAATACAAACAATGTATTTCATATGAATTTTCAGCCACAGTAATGGAGGGAAGTACCAGTTTCAATGTTTCAAGGTATCACCTAACCCAAGACTTGTAACCTTTCTCAGACTGTTCCTGAGAATGCTTTCAATCTCCTCATGTCTCAGCCTGCTAACAAGAACTCCAAGACTGGCTAAAAGTAAGGTAAGAGACAGAGCAGTACCCACTGCCCTAACTATTTAAGGAAGATAATAGAGAAGGCAGACCAAAACCATAAAACTAAATAGTGCATAAGCAGAATGTACTATTCTTTTTATGCTTCTTGGGCAAATGACCAGCTAATCACAGGGGGAAAACATCAAAAATGTAAACACAAGAAAACAAAAAATAGAGCATCCTTTTTCCTTCAGAACTCAACAAATTGCATAACGTATCCATCCCTCTGAATTCATAAAAAATGACCGTGTAAGCAACCAAAAATGAGCACGTACCGGCAGCCCCTGCAATCCCACATCACCGGGAGGTCCAGGCTTCCCTGCTTCACCCTGAAAGCAAGTTCTTAATCACACAATTATACCTTTATGAACTGATGCGTCTTCTAAGAAAGAGGAGTGCAGACGTTTCAGGTAAAAATATTTTTCCAACAGCTAACCTTAGACGCACTTTTAAATTACTTAGCTCAGGAGAGGTGGTGGGTAGGACACAGGACACACATTCAAACAGAGTTTCCTGCAGTCTACTTTCATCAATGGGTCTATTTTACCGAGTTCCCAAAGCAAGCAAATAAGTATACTACTTTAATAAGAAATTTGCAGTTGGCAATTTCGAAATGGAAAGAAGGGAGGGGGAAAAATGGCAGAGTTGTTTAAGCAGACTTCCTGGTAATGGCATCATGGAAATGCTGAGCTTAGCTGTCCGGGCAGAGATCTCCCCATTCACACAGGACTCAGCCACACAGCTACCTTTGATCCCGGTATTCCAGGTATTCCGTCTCGACCATCTACACCTGGCAAGCCCTAAGGACACACAAAGAGCACACTGTGTTTTAGAAACAGTCACCTTCTTCTTCTTATTTCCTGGAGTTCCACTGCAAGTCGGTAACCTTGGGAACTGTATTTGACACCTACAACTCAGGACATACCGTGTCTCCTTTTGGCCCAGGGGATCCAGGAATTCCTCGGGAACCTTGAGCACCCTGTTGGGCAGAAAAGAAAGAGGAAAGAAGGCATCTTCAATGAGTGCAATGCACAGGTCATGCAAATACACCAAACTGACAGATTATTCAGAAACTCAGGCTCTGTTGCAGTAATGAGGATTCATCTGTACTCACCCTGTCTCCCTTAGGACCTGCTTCTCCTGGAGGACCTCGCTGTCCTTGATCACCCTGTATAAACACAGGAGTTCCCAATGTAAACAAAGATTACTTACTTGGGGGTGTTTGAAGGCTAGGAAACATCGTCCACATTGAAGACTACTGGGTAACTTTTTTTAAAGTATGTTTTGCCTGTGTGTATATCTGTGCACCACCTGTATGCCTGATGTCTGAGGAGGCCAGAAGCTGGTATCAGATCCCCTGGAAGTGGAGTTATAGATGGTTTTGAGCTGCCATGTGGGTGCCGGGAAATGAACCAGTGTTCTAAATCACTAAGCCATCTCTCCAGCTGCTATTGAGTAACTGCTGCTCTTTGTCCAAAATGACTCTGATCTATCGCAAATGCTCAGCTCAAAAAAAAATCTTGTAAAAACTATAGTCTTGATCATTGATATTGCCGTAGGGATAACTGAGATTGTATGCCTTTTATTTTCATTTCAGGTGCATAATTGTTCTGTGCTCTGGATGTCCATGTGAAATAGATTGAATTGCACCTTAAAAGCAACATTGTTCACTATCTCTACATAGAAGCTAACCTCATTGACTGTTATAGTAGGCTGAGGGATGGATTAGACACCTGTAGTTTCTTTGCCATTTAGTTCCCACTTCAATAATAATAGTTTATGCAAAGAGCATCCATCTAATGATACATGCTATATGTGGTAACAGATGAGATGTTTTCTCAAAATATAGGGTTTTTTTTAATTGTTTAATGACTCCAAGCTAACCTGGCTCTCTGTCGCCATTTCTTAGTTCAGACTGCTCAGCTTGGTATTAGGCATCACCTACAATACATTTCTGTTTGCTTAGACATCACCTACAATGCATTTCTACTTGATCCGTTCAGGCTCATCTTCTCAACACACACCTTCCATCTAGGCAGCAGGAGCCTGGTGATAACAAAACTCACATCACCACAGCACTCTCTGCACTGTGCTTCCTTTCCCAGAAGGGCTTTCCAGAGCAATATTCCTCTCATGAATCGCCTCTGTACCAATTCAAGTACTGGATCTTGTAGCTCATCAGTGAACCACATCCTGTCTTCCCCACTGTACCTTAATAGTGAGAAATTTTGTTTGACTTGTGTAATGTCTACCTTTTCTGTGGTATAGATGAGTACTAATGATTTTTTTTACCTGTGAAATCTTCAGAAAGGTGTGAGGAAGTCTAAATAATGATATATGCATGCATGGTAGTCAAAGTGTGGAACACTGAGATTCGAAACCATCAAAGAGGAAAAGGTGGAGCTGTCTAGGACCCAGGAACATGGTCACTGCTGTCAATCAAAGTACCCTAACCACCAAAGCAAAAGGAAGATACAGTCACAGAAACAGGTAGCCACAAGGCATACCCCCTAAGAAAACCAGGGAACTAGTTCTCTGCACCCAGAAGAAAGACTGTCATTTTCAAATAAATATGAAAGCCTTTGCCCATTTTTCTATTTATTTATTGGCACTGGGGATTGAGCCTAGAGCCTTTCACATGTTGGGAAAGTACTCTGCCACTGAACTATGTCTCCAGCCCTCTTTCTATTTTATGGCAGGGTCTCACTAAGTTGGGCAGACTAGCCTTGAACTCACTCTGTAGTCCAACCATGCCTTGAATTTGGGGTTCCTCTACTTCTGCCTCTTGAGTAACTGCAATTACAGGCCTGCATGACCAGACCTGGCTTCTATTTTTCCATTTTAATTATTTACATGTATAAGCTACTTGTATATATCCCTATGGATAACAAAAAGGAAAAGGGAAAAGAAAAGTGGGGCAAATTAGAAATGTGTGTTTTGGTTGAATGTGATAGTGTTCATCTGTAATCCCAGCATTTGGGAGGTTGAGACCAGAGGATCACTGCTAGCCTAAGGCCAGCCAGGGCTACATAGCAAGATGATATATCAGAATAAAGGAGAGGGGAAGGGAGGGAAGGAGAGAAGAGAGGGCGGTAGGAGAGGGGAAAAGAGGGAAGAGTATCATTGCATTAAAAAAATCTGTCGCTGTTTTTTTGTGAAAGAAAAACTACTTACAGCTGGACCTGGAATGCCCTGAGGCCCAGGCTCTCCATCAAATCCTCGGGCACCCTGAAAACAAGACAAAGAAATAAAATTCAGATCAGTCACACATGTTAAAGGGCGTCATCATCATCAGCATCAGCATCTTTCTAAAGAAGTATACCAGCCAGAGTAACAGGAGGCTTTATGTTTTTAGTGTGTACTATGTTTGTGAATGAACACTGAGGAGTAATTCATTAGATGCTTGGCATGGTACCACTCGTGTGGACTGCTCATCATGCCAACAGCACTTGGGACAATCATGGATACCACTCCAGACATTTTAAGTTAACGGTGGCTCTATACTCAACTGCTGACATGAACTGAAAACTGGTTCTCATTCAGAGAACTTAGCAGACCTACTGAACAAGATTTAGCAGCCTCAAAAGGCTCTGAGTATCTATGGGAATTCACTAACGCTGGAGGTCTTAGAGCCTCGAGGTGAGTGTGAATTTGGGGGTAGCTACAGCGGACTCTGCAGTGCCACAGATATAAGGAAGACTTCAACGACTCTAGAAACCATACTCCATCCCTGATCTAGAATAAAAGTAAATCACATGCCTATGTGATTCAGAAGAGGGGACTGTTCAACTCTTAGAGGAATCGAGACATCCCTACGCCTGGATTGATATTCACTTTATATATAGTAATCAACCTATTTTCTCCAGATAGGTCCACCCTATAACATGGTGACAGAGGAAGTGTCTCCATTTTTCAAGTCTAGTCCGCTGCAAAGGACCTTGGACTTGGCTACGGACTAGATATCATCTTTGTTTTCTTCATTAGAACCAGAAGGTGGTTTTCTTTTAAAAACAAAACTACGGTGGGTTTTGTGCTCACTACACATTCTCCTTGGCAAAATACATGCTCCATCTGGAGATGTTCCTCTCATCTACAAAGTGAATGAGGAAAAGCAGAAGGATGAGTCGAGTGGATGGACAGATGGACAGTCTCCTAATGAAGTGGATGAAATGAGGAGGGCATAAAAAGAAGTGGAAAGCAGTCAAAGAGCATTGGATAGATGTCAGGCCAGCAAAACCAGGTAAGAATGAAAAACTAGAAAGCATTTGATAGGAAGTTCACACACAGGTGGACTCAAAGAGGAAAAAAACACACACACACTATGGAAGCAGAGGTACCACAGAGCCCTGAAATTCTTTGATCGCTAAAAACTACAACAGAACAGAGCCATTCTCCACTCAGCAGAAAAGAAAGGATTAGCAACACCTGAAAAAGACCTTGAATTCATCATTCACCTTGCATTATGAGAGCACACCCCAGCTTTTACATTACAGAAATGGCTTTGATGCACCCTCTCTCTCTCTACCTTATTGCAGTTCAGCATGAGCTCAGACCCAAAGTGCTGTTACTAGGTAACCATTCCACATCTGTGTTCACAAGGGAAGCTGTCTTTTTTTTTTAAGCAATTTGACAGAAATGAAGAGAAATGAAAATTTTTGAAAAATATCAAATAGAGAAATACCTCAAATAAAGAACATATCAAGAACAGTAATTGGTTTCAAAGAGAGGTCACCTATTTTATGGAGTGAGTTAAATCTGGGGCAGGGAGGGGATGACAGTCTGGGTGTTGGCTGCATCAAAATAGATGGACTTTATTACTTAACAACCGAAAGATGCACATAGAATGTTACTTAAAGTAGTGTGGATGTACAAATATACAAGACTTCAGTATTGTGTGTTTTTTTTTCAAAAAGAAATACCTTAGAGGAGATAGAGAAAAGAAAACAGGCAGAGAAATATCTAGAAAAGCTCTAGTGTAAAAAGAGAGATTAAGGAAAATGTGGTAGACGAGCCAGGCCTGTAATTCACAGGGGCTGTGGCTCTTCTAAAAAGGGTTTAATTTGGTCTATTGTGTATCAATGATGAAATCCTACTGTTACTTAATCGTAAATAAAAATCCCTGTGCTGTGTGGAACCGATACAGATCAGCAAAAATGGCTCTAAAGAGAGCCAAACCAGGGTCCAAAATGTTGATGGGCAAAAACTTTTAAACATTCTGTAGTCCACAAACTGGCTTTCGGAATAAACTTTCTGAGAAATGGCAACTGGTTTTGTCCCAAACACTAGATACAATCCCACACACACTCAAGCCCCCAAGGCGATATTGCCGAGGATACTGTGAATCGTTCCCATTGTCTTTCCTCAGGACAGTCACTGCACCAAGCGCCGTGTGTCTTCATCCTTCACCATCCTTCTCAACCTCCTGCCGTCTGCAGTCAGCTTTGGCATGGGCCCACCCTCCCAGACGTCATACCAAGATTAAGCCCCTGTTTGCTGCACCTTCCTTGCGCCGCCTCATTTCAGATTTGCTTCTTCCCCAAATTGCACCATAATTGCTTATCTACTTCTCTGCCTCTCCAAAAAAGTAAGATACTGAATGTGAGCCTGTCCTTCAAACTGTCTTTGTAGCTTGCAGGGGCCTTGCATGGGAAGAGCCAGGAAAACCTGACTTCTGAAACCGGCAAAGGACAGGCTGGTGACTTGTGGCCACAACTGTTTAAGGCAGAGCAGCTGACATGGTCCGGGGATCCTACCTCTCCCTCTCTATCCTCCCTTGTCTTTGCCTGGCAGGACCAGAAACATTGTGTCAGTACTGTGAGCACTGGCTACAAATAATGCCAAAGCTAGAACATTACACCCCCACTTACTCTAATTTACCTACGATAGTATTCCCCCATGCCCATGGGTTCTATGCCATGAATCCCACCAAAAATATTTGGGGGGGAGTGCCTCTATACTTAACAAGTGCACATGGTTTTCTTGTCATTGTAGATGCTTACGAAATATGCATTGTATTAGATATTATAAAAAACATATAAACACATCAAAGATAAACTAAAAAAGTGGTGCTACTGGAGGAAAAGTCACTCTTATATTATGCCTTTCTCATAGATATCTCACTTTTTCTCCTTTGTCTCCAACTACTCCAGTGATCCCTCTCAGGCCTTGAGCTCCCTGGAAAAGGAAAGGGAGAAGGGTGGTAAATGATTTCAGTCAAAGCACATACTTTTTGCAGATGTTGATCCAGAAAAAGCATGTCATCATAATGAAAGAAGACACTAAGGGATGGTGATAGCATACATCGGCAAACATTTCTAGTTTAGAAAGAAAAGTCCAAGTGAAATTCCAATGCTTAAAACCCTTTGGTAAAATTCTAAAGGCTTATATAACTCTATGCAAATTGAGTTGATGCGATGATTGATGGCCTTTAGAAAGTAAATATATGCAACTGTGACAGTGTTTCTGATATCGTTTAACTCATGGGCAGAACCCACACTCCCATGTCCACCTCTTTTATGGTCTGTTAGGGGTAACACTATTTTAACTCTTAAAATAATAGCTACATACAAATCCATGCAATCAAAGTGATGCAGTTCCAGTCAAACCCATAAAAACGTACTACCAGAAATAGAGCTGGACTGCCCACCAACCACTTGTCACCAGTATTTATTATGCTGCTCCTACAATAAGGGGTGTTCTGAACTTCAATGTGGCATAGTAAGAAATCACAGGCACAGGAGTGAATAAGCCTAAACATGGTTTTCAGGCTGTCTTTCAGTGCTGAAATGTTGCTAGTCCCTAGGCAAAGGATTCTTCCATAAACCTGTGGTAAAGAAAGGGTGAGCCTGGGTGCTCCCTGGGGCACAGCTGGGAGTGCATGCTCCATTAGAAGTTAGCTACTTTTGACATCTGCCGACTTTCCACATTGGCTTAAGAAAAAGGTTCTTTAGGGTGCTATTGTCTTCCTCTTCAAACCTGAAAAAGATGGACGGTCCCAGGACCAGCCTTCCTTCATCTAGTTCAGTCACAAAATTCTCTGTATGTCAGTCAGAAATTGTCTGAAATTCCCAAGTACAGCGTGAGCCAGGCTGGGTTAACAATTTAGGTTTTCAACTGAAATGTGGCCATATCAGGTTAAGCATTCTAACTTATGTAGCTCGTTTACTGACTCTGAAGATAATTCCTGTATATAAAAAAAAATTAAAAAGTAGTTGTAATACAGGAACCCAAAAAATAAGCACTCAAAATGACTACTCCTTATACAAATACACCATAGAAATGTTCTTTTTATAAATATATGCGTGGCTTTATGAGTGTGCTTGTATATTATGAGGTAAAAAAAAAAATCTGTGAATTCTCCAGAAACATTTGAACATACCTCCTCTCAAACACCAGGAGGTCAACAGATATTGATTGTAATTCCCAGTGGATCCCTTGAGCTACATAACATAATTCCATAATCTTTGAGAATGGATTCTTTTGAAACTATATACAATATACAAACTATATACAACCCACACCTAATTTTCATTAGAACCAAAAAGCAAAAGCAAACAAACTATACTACCTGGCACTATTCCCCCAGGAAATAAGAGTCAAGTTCCTTAACGCCTCCTACTAAAGGCGTAGGGAAGGCAAACTTCTGGAGAAAATGTCTGGACTCTTCCACAACATCCTCTTGAAGGTCTCGTGGGGCCCAGAAAAGAAACCATTTCTTAGATGCTCATAACCATTCTTTTAGCCTTAACTTCTAAGTAAACATTGATCTGCACAGTCCCTCTAACCGCTTTCAGAGACTAGAGCAATGGCTCAGCAGTTAAGAGCACTGGCTTCTCTTGCAGAGGACCTGGGGCCAGTTCTCAGCATCCACACATGGCTGCTCACAACTGTCTATAACTCAAGTTCTAAGGAATCTTCTGGCATTTGTAGGCATTGTATGCACATGGTGCAATACATACATGCATGCAGAACACTCATACATGTAAAATAAATAAAGAAAATCTGTTTCACAAGAGACTAGTGCTGAGGGGAAGAGCAATTCAAGAAAGGGAATTCAGTTTGTCTTCTCTGGCTCTTTGGTGGTAGTCTCTTACATCAGCTATCCTTCAGCAACCTTCAAATGTTCAAGGAATCCTCAACAATTATTTTTTCTACAATGGAGACTAGGACAAAGAGTAACAATTGTCCTTCCATATGGTACAAAATTAATGTGAATTCCAATCTAACAAACATCTTAAATTTGAAGTATGTTTATGTCCAACTGTCTTATATAACATCGCAGCAGTTGTGGGACTGCAGTAAAAGACATGGTTATGAGCCATTAAGAACATTCTAATTTGTGATCACTTTCTGGAATCAACTGCAGGAATCCCGTGGGTTATAAACCCCCTTCGTGTCCAAGGTATACAAGATGTTCTCTTCTGTCACTCCAGAGCACTGCAGAAATTGAAGTGTATTGTCCTGTTGTGCTCAAACATTTGCTTTCAGGTTACGAAGTCTTGGAGGCTACATATAATTTTAAATAGAACTTTTCTCTTAAAAATTTCTTGAAGGTGCAATGTGGACTCTTTCTTATTTTGAAAAGTAGTGGTTGCCTGGTGCTGGCTGGCTGGAAGCATAGAGAATATCCAGTTCATACACCATAAACTATTAATCTGCATACTAAAGAGAAGATAATACTAAGTCATTAAAAATATTGGCTTATCCTAGGCAAACATTAAAGAATACTTTACTGGGGGTCCTTGAGCTCCGACTTCTCCCAGTTCTCCCTGGTCACCTTCTTCACCCTAAAAATCAGCAGAAAAAAATCACAGTGAATATTAACTAGCAAATGAATAGGCAGCTCTTGCTCAGTATACGTTAAGTGCATTTGACATCCTCTGGATGGTTCTACTGGGTCTTGTTAAATTGCATAGGTGGTCTGTGTTAATTGCATGGTATTCAGGCAATGTAGATAAGTACATAGAGAGTCACCCAAGGAAATCCCACCTTGAAGCTGTTCTTTCAAGGTTTTCTAAAGAGAGGGAGGAAGAGAGGAAGGGAGAGGAGGGTGTGTACTTAGGCTGCAAGTGATACTAGGAAAATAGAACCACATTATGAAATCTTTTACTATAAGGTATTTTGTTACAGTTTACATGTTGGTTTTTCTTATCATAATTTTATACCATACACAATGTTAGTGCATTCAGATCAGTTCTTTCATAGATTATACCTATGATATCACTAACAGGCTATTTTCACCACTAAGAATATGAGTATTCATTTACATTTCCTTTGAGTCACTCCAAAATATGCAAAAATATTATTAATAATTTATTTTTTGGTTAAAATATATCTCCACTGTAGTGACCAGACATTTATTTCAATATCATGGATTGACTAACAAATATTTTCCATGTAGTCTGGAAATGTGAGCTGGAGAGCTCTGATACTCTGTTGATCTGCTATGTGATGTCACTGTTACAAAACTTTTACTTACTGAATTTTTATAATGCATTTTCATCTCCAGTAGGAAGAATTTCTCTATATGTTTTACTCATAGGTACTCTTCTTCTTCATATTTGCCTAAATGCTTACTCTTCCAGATGAACTTGAATCATTGGTCAGAAGCAGACAGATGGCGTAGTGGGTAAGAATGCTGGCTATGTTAACCTGAGAACCTGAATTTGGACCCTGAGAACCTAGTAAAAAAGCTGCTTATGGCTTGCACACGTTCCTGTTACCCAAGTGGTATGGGGGTGGGGCTGGGACAGAAGAGTCTTTGATGCTTGCTGGCTGCTAGCTCAGCTCCAGGTTCAGAGAGACTTGTCTCAGGGGAATAAGCAGAGACTGAAGAAACAGAACACCCAATGTGCTGGACTGACCTCCACGTGTTTACACAGGTGTGCGTGCCTGTGCACATGTACATAACATACACATGCAACACACACACACACACACACACACACACACACACACAATTTAGAAACAAAATCGTTGAGAGTATCTTCACAAAAAAACACCATTTGCTTTGTATTAAACTACATTCATTACTCTGCTTTATCCTAGAAGTCAGTCTACTTAGTAAAACTTTTTTTAATAACTAAAGCTATGCCATTTTCTTTATATTAAGCTTGAATAAATGCTGCAGTTTGTTCAAAGTAATCTGCTTTTGGATTTTTATTATCATTGGGTCCTTCTTTCATAGTATCTAATTGCTATTTGGACTTTTTGCTATTTTATAAATTCTGTTATACTTTAAAATGTCAGACTATTCTATAAAGAAGTCTGCTTCCTGGGCTGTGGATATAACCCAATGGCAGAGCACTGGTTGAGCATGCCAAAGCCCTGAGTTCAAATCTCCAGCATCATAGGAGAGAGAGAGAGAGAGAGAGAGAGAGAGAGAGAGAGAGAGAGAGATCTGATTTCTCTCTTACAGAAAGGCAACTCTATAGATTGAGAAAATACCAAACATACCACTTTATATTTCAGTGGTAATAAGTATCTTTAATTGTGAGGTTATTCATGAGGAAAACTCCTTATTTATGTCACATATTAAAATCAATTCTGTCATTCAATTATTAACATACATATTTTATTGGCTCATTTTCTGGCATATAATTTTATATTATATTTATATATAATAGATTAATAGATACTATTTATAAAAATGTAGTATAATTATAATACATTATAATTTCCATAGGTTATACCTTATGTTTACAGATTTTTTTCACACACACTAAAAACAAGTATACCCAGAAAATTTAATGCTAACATTTAATAGAGATATTAATATTGTATATAACATTTAAGCATTTAGTACAAAAAACTAGATTATGTTTCAATGATCTACACATAATTTTTTGCATTTATTTATTGGGAGGGGTCATGCATGTACCATATGAGTCTATGGAGGTGAGACTTATGGGTTTTGGTTCTCTCCTCCCAGCACATGATTCTGGGGCTCAAACTAAGGTAGGCTTGACAGTAAGAACATTTACCCACTGGGTCATCTCATGAGCCTTAGAACTGAATTTTTAAGTGAATTATGAATATTTTACTGGTTTTAGTATCATAATTAAATTCAGATTGTATTCCACTAGAAACTTATGATTGACAGTGGAAAGAGGCAGTCCCAAGCAAAAAGCTACTGAAATGTGCTAGTTCATGGAGCGGATAATCATTATGTGAGTACTATCAGAGATTTATTTTCTTTATGTGTATGATGTTTTGTCTGTATGTACATATGTGAATGCAGTGCCTGCAGAGGCCAGAAGAGGGCATCAGATCCCCAGGAACTGGATTGAATGACCACGTGGATGCTGAGAACTGAACCAGGGTCCTCTCTGCAAGAGCAACAAGTGTTCTTAACTGCTGAGTCATCTCTCCAGCACCTCATGACTATAATTAAATGCTACTTGTTTCTCCTGCAGAGCTGTCAAAACGCTGCACAGACAGCAGTGATTGGGAGTCCCCTGCAAATTTTCTTCTCAGGGTATGGCATATTTCTTATAGATTTCCCATAAAACTTGGAGTAATATGTTTGAATTAAGCATTTCTCCTGCAGATAAAAAGCACACACCTAATCAATAATCACAAATTTTAAATGACAAGTTTAGGAGACATTATTTGTCATCATTTTGCTGGAGGAATTCAGAATGGATGCAGACTGAACTGCAGTTTGATGATTCCAGGACCATAATTTTATTATTAGGATTTCACTAGTCATGCCTGTATCTACAAAGTAATTAAATCTTCATTAGTTGAGTTGCAGGACCCATTTAAAGCCAGACTGTGACCTGCGTGTGAACGGCAAACCTCCAGGCCCCCTCTGCTATCAGTTCAGGCTCAGTCCTTCCAGGACTCCATCTTCAGTGGCCTGCTGCCATCCCACCTTCCTCTACCAATTTTGGGAGTCACTACTTAAAGTTTAGGGTTGCACAAAAAAATATCAAATGAACTAAAGGAATCTTCAGCATCAAAGTGGACGTTGATCCAATTGCCTAACGTGCAAAAAAAAAAAAAAAAAAAAAAAGCCATTTCCCTACTTGAAGACCAAAAGCTGATTAACAGCTCTAAGTCCTGTGGGATGAGGGAGAGACGGTCTCCAAAGGAAGGAGGTCAACGGTACACGGAGGAATGGGGAATGGATGAAAGCATGGGAACGACTGAAGCCTACTGTCTGCTTCACCACACATGCCTCACAAATAGCTGAACATTCTTGCTCGCCTGGTGTAGGGGTTAGCTAGCATTCTCACATACTAATATATCATGTTCAGTTTAGTCAATCCCCTGTGACTGGGCATCATTTTCGTTCACTTCTGAACTTTCAGAACTTTGAATAAACCATGGCACATAGTGGGGTAGGTGATAAATATTGGTTGAATTTTCAAAATTATAAAACTTAAAATTCTGGGGAGGACTGGGCATGCAGAGAAACAGGGCATTCACCTTCTCTATTATTCAAGTTTGACATCGGAAACGCAGCTGTTTCATTCCAGATAAATAAAGTACCCTAACTATTCACAGCCTTCATAATAAATGACTGAAAATAATTTGCGAACTGTAACAGGGCACAGAGAATTGGTCTATTTATCCTGATTATACCAGTGAGGTTATTTAACGGACTGATTTTTGGCTGAGGAGTTCAAGGATGTTAATACTCAAAGATATTTTACTCAAAAAATAAATTGCCTCTCCTGCTCATTACTGCCGAAGAAAAAGGCTAATATTTTACTATAACCTAGCAATGATATGGACAGACACAATCAACAAAGTCCAGCAGTCCTGCACTAATAAGAGTGGTATGACTTTGTAAAACATTATAAAATTTACTAGGAGGAAGAGTCTACTGTGCAGGAAGTAAAATTGTTAGATACTTGTAAGATGAAGAAATGGCAACCAAATCACCTTGCTTTAAAGTACTTTTCAGCCTTGTCTGGAAGGGTATGTCAACCCCAATGCAATCTAGATTCCATATTTCTATCCAGATATTGTGTTAATAACATGCTATCACTAACTTCCAGTTACTTCAAACCCAAGTTACGGTGAAACGAGATAAGAGATACACAGACAAATTAGTTTGGATTTTGAGAAAAGGACTTCTAAGCCAATTACTGATTAAATCCTGTGTTTCCTACTTTCAAAACACCTTTACAACTTTACAGCTATCATAAACTTTGGGGAGGTAAAACAATTGGTGACATAATGTTCGATTGTCATCAGCTTTGGGTAAAAAAAAATCTAAACATCATATGTTTGAAACAGAAAGAAATTGCAATCAATGCGGGAGCAAATAGGGGGAAAATTCTGGGGTTCTCTTTGTCGTTTCAACAGCTGAACAGCTTAGAATACTGTACCTAGAATACACCAAGCATTTACTTGCCAAAGAAATAAAATATCACACTTTACTATTCCTTATAATTCCTTGTAGTGAAAATGATCACTACCTCCTAATCACAGTTGACCCACTAAATGGTCATTCCCCTTACCTTGTGTCCTTGTCTTCCTGGTTCACCGATTTCTCCCTTCGCCCCTTTATGACCCTAGCGAACACAAGAAAAGTAGATAAATGCAAATAAATGAAGCTGCATTGGGCTTGAGGCCCAAAGTGGTCAGAAGGCTCATAAAATTGTTCTGCCTCCCTAAGTCTGCGTTAAAATACTGGGAAAAACGATGATGTCACAAAGCACAACACTGCCTTGGAGGCTTTAATGGCACCGTGTACACTATGTGTGTCGTTAGTGTCATGAGCATCAGCTTTAATTCAAAGGAAAACACACTCCTCTAGACTAACAACTGCCCTGCTACCCAGTTCAGCAACACAATGTGTTGGTTCCTGCCTTCTCTTCCGGTTTCCCCATTTCCAGTACCAAGATTAGGTTGAGAGCCTTCAGTCCTCTCCACCACAAGAAACTTAACCCTTTCAGAAGCTGACCCAGCTACCCCTTGCTCTCTGGTGACGACTTTGAAGTCTCCTCTTCCTCCTCTATGGCCAGCTCCTTCCTGGAGGTAGGGGAAGGGCTGGCGCGAGAGTAGACTTCTCGGATGCACAGTCTCTTCCTTCCACAGTGGGAAACGCAAAAAGGAAGGAGCAAGAGGAAAAACTAAAAGCTGCACTCCGGCAGGGGAGGTGGGTGTCCCATCTGTGCCAATCACACGTGGACTGTGAGCAGTCACGGCCAGCAAACTGTGAGACCAAGTTCCCAAATTAGGTCCGCTGGAACTTTCGCCTCTCTCTGGTCTTTTAGAAAAATAAGACCCCCATATAGGCCTAAGCCTTCCCCAGCTGGAGAACCGACCCAACTGCAATTAGAGAAAACTTTTGGAAAACCCGTGGCTCTGACCTCAGGGCCTTCCAGATCATAGCAGAGCAGGGTCTGGACTTTCTCAGAATCACTTTAGACTCAGAGACTAGAGGGGAAAGCAATATATCCCCAGCATCCATTCCCCCCCCCCCGAAATAGACTATTTTGAAGCATCATGATGGGAAAGTGGAGAAAAACACCTTCAGGAAAATCTGTTCTGCACAGTTTTCCGATTATTATTGGTTTTTTTGTGTTGTTTTTTTTTTACCAGAACATTCTCAAATTTGCATTACATAGTCTCCCTCCACATCCCTACCACTGTCTTCCTCCATAGAAGGCAAACATCGGACCCTGGATTTCATGTTCTAGTTTCCCAAACCCTGGATTTCATGTTCTAGTTTCCCAAACCCTGGATTTCATGTTCTAGTTTCCCAAACCCTGGATTTCATGTCCTAGTTTCCCAAACCCTGGATTTCATGTTCTAGTTTCCCGGCCCAGAGCATGCGATGGGCATTTCCTCCCTGAACTCCAGACATTCTATACCTGAGCACATGCACCTCAGTAGGAGCCCATCCCCGGGCACTGGGTAGAATCTCCAGGCTAAATTTGTACCACAGACAGAAAGAGCAGAGGCAGACTTGACTAATTTATCCAAGGCCAGTGGTTAAATGCCCCTCTTCTTTCTCCACATAGTATACTCTTGAAGATGAAATAATGGAATACTTCTTACCCGCATGCCTGGGAGGCCTGGGTATCCAGAGCGACCTGGTGGGCAGGAATTGGGGCACTGGCAGAGAGAGAGAGGGGAGAAGTAAACTAGAGAACCCATTTTGTGACAATGCAGAGTTTTTTTCAGAGTCCAGCTATAGAACCAAAGCAATTATAATCATTAAATAACTCTGAATATCCTTTTCCTGTGTTTTTCTTTTAAATATAGAAAAATACAGAGAATCCAACAGATATCCTGCCACATACTCATCTTCCACATGTTACGTGTTAATATTTAATCATATTTGTTTCAGATCTAATAAAAGAAATGAAATTCTTAAGAGAGTGGGTTGCAGCAGGGCCTTGTCTGGCCTCTACCTTCTCCATTGAAACAGCCCTGTCCTGAGGTCACAGCCTTTCACCTTAGGGCCAAAATTACAGTTGGCCACTGTCCTTTGACTGCTCATCTAAACTTGAAGCTCTCCCAAAATTGGAGTACTCCCGTGAGAAATCACACCTCGGCCATAAAACCAAAGGCTTAAAAGGAAACATCCCTCTCCCATGGAAAAAAAAAAAAAAAAAAAACTTGTATAGCCTGAGAACACATGAACCATCAGCCCACAAAGCTCTGTGGTCTGGGTTAAAGTAAAACATGGAAGTCGAGCATATTCCAGTCAGATCATCTTAAAGGCAGCTCATCTGAAGACTACATGGTCTTTACATTAAAACTATTATGTTGTACACATGTATAAAACACCATGATTAAACTCATTGCTTTATATTAATATATGCTAATATAAAGAATTACAAATCATATTTTATTCAAAGGAAAAATCTTACCAATGGGTCTCCATCATGAAATCCAATTGTTCCCTAAAGTAAGTAAAATACAAAAGTTAAGAATAAAACTAGATGATTTAGTCTAATTTATGAGTAATAGAAATTTCAAAATATAAATATGTATTTTGCAATATATAATAAGGGTGCAAAATATAATAAGAGTATTGATTTTATGAAATACAAGGGAAAAATAGAAACGTGTGTTAATATTTGAAGACTTATTGATGGATGACACCGTCAAAGATCCCTAAACTGCAATTGGTTACCTCATTGGGGAGATTAAATGACTCACAATATAGACAAGTTCCCAATATGAGTAGGGAACTCTGGCACAGGAATGAAAACAGAGTATCACGTACTTAAACTATTTTTTTTATTTCCACTATGAAAAACTTAGCAAGAACTAATTTGTTTGAGAATGCTTCTTCTGCTTGTCAAAGTTTTATGCCCTTAAGAAATCACAACTATCAAAAGGCAGCCAACAAGAGTTCTCTGGGGAACCATCTTTTAGATTAGTGTGGTTCCTCTACTTTCCTGGTTCTAAAATGAACCAGGCTCTGAGTGGAGAGAGAGAGAGAGAGAGAGAGAGAGAGAGAGAGAGAGAGAGAGAGAGAGAGA